>WYDI02017197.1:0-51213 GCA_009867235.2 Psittacus erithacus
TTCTAAGCAGTAGCTACAAACATCGGTATTATCAGTACTGTTCCCAGACCGAAAGTTAGAAACACAGCACTGCACCAACTACTAAGAAGGCGAAAAAATGACTGCTACTGCTGAACCCAGGACAGAGTAACTTTATGTTTTTACAAAATCAAATTTTTTAGAAACTGAAACCAGAAGTTCATATTTAAACAAAACTAAAGCTGTAAATCAAATGCTGGCATACAAAATTGATGTGTTAAAGAAGCCATGTAGGTGACCAAGATGAAATGATGAGCTTTATTGACTCTTATGCATGGAAAATTAATCTTTAACCGGATGAGTGAAATCTCCAAGATAAACAAGTTAATTCATGTGATTTAAAAAGTCCAAAGAGAATGTAAAACAATTAGGATCATAGAATCATAGAATAGTTAGGGTTGAAAAGGACCTTAAGATCCTCTGGTTCTAACCCCCCTGCCATGGGCAGGGACACCTCACACTAAACCATGTCACCCAAGGCTCTGTCCAACCTCACCTGGCCTTGAACACCACCAAGGATGGAGCATTCGCAGCTTCCTTGGGCAACCCATTCCAGCGCCTCACCACTCTTACAATAAAGAACTTCCTCCCTATATCCAATCTAAACTTCCCCTGTTTAAGTCTGAACCCATTACCCCTTGTCCTGTCACTACAGTCCCTAATGAAGAGCCCATCCCCAGCATCCTTATAAGCCCCCTTCAGATACTGGAAGGCTGCTATGAGGTCACCACGCAGCCTTCTCTTCTCCAGGCTGAACAGCCCCAACTTTTCAGCCTATATTCTTCAAGTTACAACTTTAAAAATATTGTTTTAAGAACCTGAATAATTTTGTACTCTGTAGTTGCCGCAAAGTATGAAAAGTTTCTATGCTGATCATAACCAAACAAGAAACAGTGAATCTCATTGTATTTGCACTGGGAATTATGCTTTCAAATCTTGTATAAGCATATATTTTCCCCTGTGTAACTACATATAGCTTCCTAATAAAAAAGACCAACGTGACAAATCTGAATTTTAATCCACACAATAAAAAACATCAGTGAATGAATGTAAGTGAATGGGTACCTACCAGGAGGCATCATGGATTGTTCTTGGAACTGCTTCAAAGCATCCTTCAATCTCTCAATATCCTGTAGCAATACAAGGGATTTCAACCGATGTAGAAGTGTCACATCCGAGGAAGAGATGGTGCGAGATTCAAGATACTGCAAAAGCTCTTGGGCAGCTGCTGCATTTACAGCAGAATCTGTGCATTTTGATTTACCTGGAAAAACAATTGGAAAGCCGGATTAAAAATATTCAATAAGTATACAGAATATTCGAAATTATACTTTCTTTTCAAAGACAGCATCTTCCTTTTTAGTATTATGTACAAATATCTGACACTAAGAAGCAGCTTGCTCCTCACATTTTTTCTTGAATATAAAAACAATGGTAAGAGGGCAAAGTATCAAATTCCAAAAGTAAAAAGGACTCTAGCATTCATACTGATTGAAATGCAAGAGGAATCTAAATTTTCAAGACTAGCACAAGAAGAATGTGTGATGAAGAAACTCTGCTGTGGCTAAAGTACTGTGTTTTTGCTCCTGGCACACGGTGTATTTTAAAAGTATACACACACGTGGAGACAGGGAGCAGCTCTGCTGCAAAGCACTTCTGGAGGCATCCAATTATCTTGTAATTGTACTTTTACAATTCTATTTAAAGAGCAGATATTACAGCATGTATTACAGGAGAGAAGGACACACATTGTTTCTACAGTACTAAAGCATAAATTCATTCTTCCATTCCAGTAACAAAGTATAGTTACATATACATATAGTCTGTCCCTTTAACCAGGCTCGCTTTAATTCTTCTGTTTTTTATCTGCAAGCCAGCTGAGAAGAACAATTTTTTCCTAATTCACCTTTCTGACGTAAGTAAAAGGAGTGTCATCTATGAGACCATTTGAAAATGCTGCTAAAAGCAATGACTTCCAATTTTGTCTAAAAAAAAATTGGGGAGTGTTCAAGTCACTCAACTATAAAAGGCAAACAACATAATGTCAGTTCTATACAGAAACTGGGATTTGCCTAACAAGGAAGTTAGTCACACTCTGATTTATGGATGTGACATCTTATTTGCAGATGAACTTACTTGTACCTGAGAATTTCTCTCTCTGGATTCCAAGATCCTCGCTAGCTCATCCTTCTGATCTGAAAGTTTGACACTGGGGCCAGTCAGTTTGTCAAAACCTGAATTTGACTTCCAGGAAAGCTGGAACCTCAACACTTTTTCTTAGAATTATGGACAACTGACCAGGTTTCTGTTCTGGGTTATGTATTAACACCAGAGCCGTTAACTGAGTTTGCAATCTTGCTCAGTTATTCTGGAGTTCCACTACAGCAAACACATGTAGCTCAGCTTACAGTTAATTAGCCATACAACAGACACAGTAAAATTCTTATTTTTGGTGATGGAGGTACACTAGCCAGAGAGCAGGATGGATTTCCAATGCTAGGCTTAGTATGAAGACCTGACACAGCAGAAAATTTTTATCAGTAAGCAAAGAAAATTCTATGTATAAATCTTGAGAAGAGAAAATAATTAACATGAAATCCCTGATGTCATCTTAACAGGGTTTTTGAAGTCATTCTGTAGTCTAAAGATGAATTTTATGGGAATGGGAGCTTACGGCTCTGACTTAAGATGGACTCGTACAGATAGGTAAGCTGTTTAATATTCTTCATTCAGCTTCACAAAGATAGCCAAGGCCATACTCTTTGAAAACTTTTTTACTGCTTTTTTCCAGTTTTACAAAACAGTTACCATTTTAACTCTGTTCTGAGCTAAGCATCTAAAGCCTGGTTGCCCTTAAGAAAACATATTTAATTCTAGATGATACCAACATAATCTGGTGTATGTACGTGTAAGTACTATAGTACTTGCCGTTAAGAATTCATTATCTCTGAAAAGCATCTGACATAACCACCATATAAGCAGCTTTTTAGGAAGGCAACTAAAGAAACATAGTGTAGGAATGTCTCTGATTTTAGTGGTCAGATGAAAATTCAATACGCCATTAGGGATAACATCCATGTGATCCTTTCTAAAGCGCTATGGAATGTGCATTGAGCATCAGTTTCATCTCATTCACAAGTGCTTTATGCCAATACACCTTCCCACTGCTAACAGTTTCTTCCCCTTTCCTCTTGGATGCTGTCTGTCTAGATTTCCTCATATTTTTCAAATAAATTTTCTCCTGGGAAGCAGGAAGTTCTGAAAAGTAGGTTGGTTCAGAGATAGTAAGGCTGAAAGTAGTTTAGGATAGCACTTATTGCCCTCATTTGAAGCTCTCTGAAAGCAACCAATCCTTCTGGATGATTACTTATAGAGGAACAAAGAATTTGTTCCATTTTAACTATTACACTTACCCCAAGTGTGTTGGACGTTTTAAAAACCAGCAAAGAATATTATGTATATTTTCAAGGCAGAGAAACAAAGAGATTAAGACCACCATTTTTCATATTGATGTGGATTCTTACATATGCATGTACACACCAGAAAATGGGATGAATACTAAGTACTTGCATGTCTTACTAAGCTCAAAAGAGACATTTCTCTGTTAGATCTGTCCCATTCTACAGCAACAAGAACTGCACATCTATTTTCCCCTACGTGGTAATAAAGAGAAAGAGTGGTACATACTGTCAGCAAAATAAATTTGTTGTGTTGCCTGCAGGAAGTCCAGAATGCTATCTGTCTTTTCAACTATGTCTTTTAAGCCTGCTGCTTCTTCTCTGTTGTTTTTGTCTGGCTGATATGTAAAATCCACACCAGTAGTTTTTGTTACCAAACCAGCTGCTCTCATTTTTTCTTTCTGTCGCTTCTTTTTCATTTTCCTCTTTTTGTTTTTGCTTATTTTGGGACTGTCTGTCTGCTGCAGCTGTAAATTATCTTGAACAACAGTCTCTTGCATTCCAGAATCTGTTGGCTCTCCACGTAAGCTATTAGAGTTTTGTAAGCTGCTCCTTTGTTTCCTCCTTCGAATGCGCTTTCTCTTGGGTTGTCCTTGATATTCCTCCTCTGCACATTCAAAAGAGACATGACAGTCATAAATAAGAAGATCCGTAATAAGCATTTTAGAACTGCATACAATGAAATATTACTCCCTTCAAATTCTGTGACGTTGGAGTGGCTCTAACCTTATTTTTATGCTTGGAATGCTTTTTAGTACTACAATGTCAAAGCCAACTTTTATGAATGCATTGAGTAAGAAGACAAGTTCTTCTCCCTTCTGCTTTCAATAAAGCCTGTACTGTCCTTCATGCTACATACTTTACATCACATTTACTTTCTCAAGGCAGAAAATAAAGCTCTGTACAAAGAGTGAGGTCAAAGGAATTGCCAGGACAAAGAACAGTATGGGCAAGCTGAGGCACATGGGATGAGGGAGCTGCCCCAAGAGCCCCACACCACTAATTAGTATACTTGACCAAGAATGCAAGAAGAATGCACCTGATTCAGAATAAAAGATGATAGAATTTATATCTACTATATCCCTCCATGATAGTGCTGTACCTTAAAAACGCAAGATGTGTTTCTGAGTCTTCTACTTTCTCCTCCTTAAACACCTTTCTCCTTTGGGATATCTTAATGCTAGCTTAGCTTTGGACATCAACTTTATAGGGAAAGCATGCACAGCATCAGTGACTTTGGCAAGTAATCTCTGATCTCTTTAACAGCCTGTCTCAGTTCTGTCATTCCCTTGTTACATTATAATTTCCTTACTAGCTAATTCTTCAAAAGGCTCAAATGTCATGGGAAAGAAGTCCCTCCTGCTCTTGAAGACAGCTTTCATGCTTCTTTACTCAGATCTTATCCCTGTATATAGAGCCAGAGTTCTGAAGTCTTCTCTGACCCTGAAATGACTGCCCCTCCCACACTCTCACTTCTAAGTGTAAGCCTTCCTGGCACTAGCAAGGGAAGACTGCCAGAATCCATCTTCCCTTTGACTGCAGTGCTGCTGAAGTCCATATTCATGCCTATAATAATTCCTGCCTAATTAACTGAAATACCCTCTTTTACAGTCTATCAAACTCCTCAGACATTTAAACAATCATGGAGTGCAGAATGCCAGTGTTGTTCTAAAGTCTTGCTCTAGAAAGTTAAGCCATTTATCCTTCCCTTAGCCTCTACCTGCATGTTTCTAAATTCCTCAAAGTGCTCTGAGCCCTGTGCTCTTATTTATCTGGTTTTAAGCCATTCCCTTATTTACCTAGTTTTACGCCATTCCCTTACGGTCAAATGTTTGGCATAGTGCAGGAGAGACACCTGAAGCCCAATGCTTGTTTCCAAATGACATGCAAAGTTTCCTGAACCGCTTCTGACATTCTCAGCTTGTTTGGCTTTCTTGTCACTCCTCCCCCTACCAGTCTTTGCCTCTATTTTCTCCACGGTTGGAGGCCTTCTCTTGCATTTCTGTTTCTTTTTCTGTCTTGAACTCTGTCAGCTCTGAGCCACTTTCTCTCTTAAAATATCACTACAAGACTTCTAGTTCTTTGGCTGACAGATGACTCATTGCAAAGCAATCTTCCATACTTTCTATGAAGAAGGCTGCACAAAAATAAATTTGCTGTATTGTAATCGAACACCACAGCATGTTAAAAGACACACCAAACGTCACCTCATACCCACAGAGTGGAATGTTTTGTATGCATGGTATTTGAGCTAAATATCTTTTTACATGATTTGGACATATGGGATGTGGGAAAAATAATGTCTGTGTCATCCTGTAGGAATAAAATATCAGAACTGAAGGCAGATATGAATGGTGAAAGATGCCATAAACAAAATATCAGTGTTTCATCTTAAGATCTAATTTGGATTTTCACATTATAATAGGCAAATTTCACTGTAAACATAGATACATTGTTCTGTAAAATTTCTCAGCCCTCTGTTAACCTGAACCACACTGTTTGCTAATAAAGCTGCTCTAATCTGTGCTCTCAGCAAAGTTGCCCAACATGCTCTTTAAACATCCATGAATCACTAAATCTCAGCAAAACTACAGCCTGTTGCGCAGCCAAGCACCCTCAACTGGTTTGAAGACACTTGAAAAAAACTGGTGCATAAGGCAGAACAGGGCTTAAGGTGTTTTGAGTCAAATCTACAAGTTGGCTTACCTTTGGTAGCTCAGGACAGCAGAAGACCTGAAGCTGTCAAAAGGCAGAATGAATGTAGTCTTCTGAAGTGTATATTAAGATAAATACCCAATGAAAGGGAATCAGAACTGTGCTAAGTTTTCTCCAACACAGAAAACAAATCAAACACAAGACTACCTAGTTCTCTTGAGGATGTAAAATGGCTTTCCTCTAGCAGTTTTTGTTGTTCTTTGCCCCACATTTTAGTATCTCTTTAGTATCTACTGCTTCATGCGTGGGAGCTTCTAGTGATTCAACATCAGGAACAGATTAAATTTAAGAAGAAGTTGACAAATGGCAAAGCAATGCACATAAATGGGATTCATTTGAACAACTCACTGCTAGGGTTAGAGTGAGCTGTTACCAGCTCGGCAAAAACAAAACAGAAGCCAGACCTGTGCATCAGTATAGAAAGCTCAAGGAAAACATTTGCTCAGTGGGTATCAGTGATCAAAACAGCAAACACCTTGTTTGCATACATAACAAAGAAGATGAAAAGTAACAGGAAAAATATCCCAAACCTATTATACAAATCTGTTGTACTCTTCAAGCTTATAACTCTTGTTTCTTAGCATAATCCCAGCATAGTTAGACTCTGGCAGACAAGAGAAGTACTCTTAAAGAAGTTATCAGAGAAAGAAACTTCAAAAAGTTTCAAAAAGTATGATTTGATTTGAAAGAAAGAGTAATAACATGGTCTCTGTCACTGCCTCCTCATGCAAGAACAAGGTGATATCTAATCAATCTGAGCTGTTTCACAAACAAATAGAAGAAAGTAAATACTTGTTTTACAAACAGTTCAGTTAGCTTATTGAATTCATATGTGTGTGGCATGCACAGGAGCCCAGGGCTTAGTGGGATTCAAAAGCTGGTTGTTTATATAGCCAGCAAGACTACTTGATTATAACAGCTATGCTAAAATATAACTAAGAGTTGCACAAGAAATATAAACCATAATGTTTAGGTCACAGCCCACACAGTGATCTTAACAAATGAAACGTTCTGTGGGATTCACCTCCCACAACTTTAGCTATCTGAAAAGAAAACACTTAGTGCATACTTAGACCTATGCTCCTTCTGATAAACCAAATGATGCTAGCATCTTCAGAAAGCAGTTTACCTCATCCTAAACCAGCTGGGATGGAAATGCACCCTGAAGGTCTTCATCTCCTCCTCCCTTTCCATTAACTACAGAGGAAATGTAGACAATGAATTTGGACTAGATGCTTTCAACAACTGACAAGAATCAGTCTCTCTTACAAAAATTAACAATATGGAGGATGGCGCTTCTTAACATGAGTCTGCTCATCACACTGATTTTTACTAATTAACAAAATCCACTGTTTATGAAAAAATCCCAAACCACTTCTTGCTGATTCTCTACATTTTGAACTAGTAGGGAAGCCTGAAGGAATTTCACTAGGTATAAATTTTGTACCAATAATTTTTCCATCTGTATGAAGAGGTTTGTTATGTCAAAGCAGCATAATTCTAAGAAATGCAGGGAATATATGCTACACAAGCAATCTTAAGGTGCTGAATACATACTTAAGCAACATTGATAGGAGCATCAGCTTTTGGACTACACTAACTATAGCCACACCTGCAGCTACAGTTAGTCCTAATTCCACAAGAACTGATGATTTTTCTCCTCCTTTTCCATAATAGCCTGTCTCCTCCCTCCCTCCTAAGACCTGTCTCTGCTCCACAAGTGCCTTAATTTATCACATAATCCAATTATGCAGGAGCAATTGCCTTTAACCTGTTTAGTCTGGCCGTGGTGCCCTCTCAGACTGAGCAAAGTGCCTTCCAGAAAGAATGCCTATATACATTTTCCAGTCATAGTCATAAGTTCATAAGCATTTACTTCAGTTTCCTGAAGCTTCCTCCACAAGAACTGTTCAGAGTTTAAAATGACAGATTTCTTTGGTTTTTGTTGTTTTTGCTTTTCCCCTTTCTGGCTTGTTTTCAGTCCAGACTACTTTCCTGATGCAACTGACCATGCAGCTGCACAGTCATGCTAGCCTGACTGACAGAACAATGTGGAAGCGCGAATGAGCAGCCTGAAAAGGAAAGTCAGCACCAAAAGAGTCATTTTCTAACTGTCTATCTCATCTGGTTTGAAATATTAAAAAGTTTTCTCCATGCAAACTGTGTGTCGCCTTGACACAACAAAGGCAGAAATATGTCAAAAAAACAGACTTAAAATGAAACAGAGGGTTCAGTTTCTAGATACTGCTTATTGAATTTTGATAATGAAAAGTCAGCACATCCAGTTTACATCTTCAAGGAAAACCAGAAAATAATAAAAATAGTGATTTACATCAAGACTCTGAAGAAGCTGATTTTTATTTATTAACTTATATTAGCGAGTTAGTTTGTATTTATCATTAGGGCAGCTGGAGACATGAACAGATTGAATCCAAAGCTAACAGAAACAGCCGACTGTGGGCTGACTCCCATTCAGACTAACCATCAGCAAGAACACACTGCTGGCAATTCCATGACTGAAAAGATGAGCTTCCTCAAGTTCATCTGTATTATTTCAGTTCCTTCAGACAATGTCAGATGTAAACACTCAGGGATAGCATCATAGAGGACAATGAACAGTGGGAAGTTATTTACTTAAGTGTCTGCAAGTAAAACGCAGATAAAGTTCCACACCGTGTCAAACTGATATATGGTTTTGGGTATCTGAGAATAAGCTAGTAATAGTAGGGATTTTTAAAAATCAGGTCCCGAAATATCAGTAGAACAAGCCTTTACAACAGCCCATTAAAAAAAAAACAAATACAGCAGGCCGAGGAAAAGACAGTCAAAGAATATCCTATGCGCTTTAGAAATCTCCTCTATTGACTCCAGTCAATGCTGCAGCTGGCTCTCCTGCTGAAGGACCAAGTAAGTGCCACAGCAGGATTTCCAGATGTTGCTCATGGTAATTTTGTTCTTTTGATCAGATGAAACAGGACACATGACTGTCCTATTTTTTCACCCAGATTAAACTCTTTTCTTCTCCCTGATATACTGGATGGTTTTCCCATGGTGTACCAAGCAGTCAATGCAGAGGAATTTAATTTTTTTTCTTGCAAGGGAAAAAAATAATGTTATTTTTAGTGCCAATTAAGATACCAACAGCTATGATTTGGCTAAGAGCGAAAAGCTGTGGCTAACAAATGCAATACAATGTAATGGCTCATTAGAATAAAAGCCAAACTGGAAAGATCTCAGGAGCACAAGATGACACTAATATTTTTATACTTTTTTAGGAAATTGTTTCAAATCATTTGAAATCAGAAGAAAACACACTCCAAAGGTCTTAGTAATCTTCTGACATTGGAGAAAATTGCAAAAGACTGCACAGGGAGAGGGACCATCTCTTCTTTGTTCATTCATGCTACATCTGTATACTCAGAAGTGAAGAATTCATATGAAACTAGCAAATGCTACATAGCACAACAGAGTCCTACCTCTTGGATTTACCACAAATCCAATTAACAGTAATGGCAATAATAATTAAAGGCAGATATCATGGTCTGCAATAGTTTTTAATCCTAAACGTTTATCTGACTGTATATACACATGAATTTGCCTTACTTATAAGCTATGTCAAACTTCTGCTGTAAGAGGAACTGTACTTGGTCACAACCAACATCTACCTAGTACTATAACCTTTATCAAGCAGTAGTCACATGCTGCATTCAAGCTAAGGATTTATACAGTGGTACAATGATGTTTCTTCTTTTGTACTTTTTACTCTAATAATTGCCATTGCTTTATTTGCTTTTTGACTGCTGCTGAGTCCTGAAATATTCTCACAGCTATTTACCATACTGCAAAATCTTACTCCTGCTTGGTAACAGCCAGTTCTGAGTCAGCCATTTTGCAGGTGAATTTTGACTGGCTATTTTTTTCTAAGGAAAATCATTTGGCAACTATCTAAAATGTGTTTCATCTCCCATTTTTGAAAAATCACTCAATGTGAGAACATGCTGCACCCAACTCTTGTCTTTAGTGCAGTCAACATCTTTGTAGTTAATCAGGACACCTGACTCCACTGTTTACTCTTTACTTGACCATCTGTAAAACTCAAGTCTCCAGTTGTGACCTCCCTGTTTTGAGAACCACTGTATTCTCTTCATCTATTTACCTATTCTGGGACTTTGTCTTTCATGCTATGCCTATGTGCTCCCTTGTGAGGGGCTTTATTAAAAATTTTGTGGAAATTCAAGGAAACCACATCCGCTGTAGCGCCCTTATCTACATATTCCCTGGCTCTTCAAAGAATTCCAAGATATGCAGACATTTCCTCTTTGCAAATCTCACACTGATCTCACCCATGCAGATCACAGGTTTTCCAGCATCCACAAATCTTATTTTGCATTATAATTTGTGCTAAACTGCCTAAAGCAAACACCAGGATTACAGGCTTGCAGGTCCCTGATGATTTAAGAACTGTTTAAAAAACCTGGCATCACACTATCCAGCCATAAAGTCTCTGATAACAAGGCAATTTGAAAACCAAGTGGTTACGCAGCACTATAAGTAATGTAGACAAATTAATTTTCCTTGAATTCTTTCAGAAATTTTACATGAATAAAATCTGATACTGGTGATTTTATTGTTTATCATATTGCACAACCATTAAATCACTTTAGTTTCACATATCCTCTGAGAAAGCCCAAGAAAGAGTGTTCCAGCATGGGATTCCTCACAATTTTTTCCCCACAGATAACATCAAAGGATTTCTTTGACTTCTCTGAAACAGGCCTCTTTAAGTACTCCTTCTGCACCACAATCATTGGCTCAGAAGACTTTGTGCCATTTGCTCAAATATGTCTCAGCCTGACACTGTTTTTACATTCAAAACATCATTTGGGTGTGACTTAAGCTTTTTAAAGGACATCAACTTCTTTGTAACAACTTCCTTTACTCTGTTGTCTAGCTCTGCTGTTTTCCTTTCACTTTTCCTCTGGGCTTTCATGACAGGTGGTGGATGCTGGCCTCGAATATCACATATGGTGTCCTTAAGTAGCTTCCACACCACCTGGTACAGCTCCCTTCTCTTTTTTAGGTTCTTTTTAGCAAGTATCTTTATTTATGTGTAGTGTCCCTTCTCAAAATGGATCATAGCTGCTGTGGGTATTTTTGTCGTTTTTTTCTGTTGTTGTTTGAATAGGATGATGAACCTTGTGGCTGCTGTAGCCATTTGCCTCTTGTGAGACAAACTCCACCAAGGACAAAGTCAAGAGCAACATTTCCTCTAAGAGCCCCACAAACCAATGTCTTGGTTACCAACTGTGTCTAAAAACTGAGACTTTTCACAACATCCTGATGTGAACAGGGATACACATGGAAGGAATGAACAGGGATAGATGGAAGATCCCACTACCTATCTTCTGCTGCTTCTCTGATCTTTTCAGCACACAGCAGTGAGTGTTCATACTCCCAGCTGGATATACGATGAAAGAGACTCCGAGCTTGCTTTGTGTTTTGATATGCAGACTCAGCCACTCACACACTGACCTAATGCACCCAGGAGCTATTTGAAACTATTCCAACTAATAAATTAATTTTGACAATAATGTTTCAGTCTCCTGTTACTTCATGCAAAAAGCCATGCTTGATGAAGCCCCTAAGGTTTCTTAAGTAACTTTTCTGATACAAATTCTGCATCCTTCAGTGACTTAATTTTTAAACAAAAGCAAATATTTTGACCTCTTATTGATCTTTCTCATTATTTTTTAAATTTCAAGCTCACTGTCTTCATTTGTTTTGTTTTTCTTTGGGGATGGTGTGCAAACAATCTGGATCAGTCACCACTGTACAGAGGCATCACACAGCACTTCCTAAATGGGCTCAGGGGTGCAGTAACTCCATAAGGAAAAAAAAATCACGAAGCTGAGTACATTCATGGACACGAAAGAAGAACAGATTCAATGGCAAACGGTAATTCTTTTGAAGACTACTAAATCAGAAACACATAAGGATCCTAAAGCTGCCTACAGAATTTCTACAGTTCAGCAGCCACAAAGACTAATTGCTACTAAATACAGAAATCTTCTTACTCTTTAGCTAATAAGATTATACCCTTGTATTTTAACAGAAAGCACCTCCATGAATTAGAGGAGGAGACTTGTAATATTTATATCAAAAAACCCTGGAAACATTTTGAATATTCCATGTCATATTTACACTTAACACCTCTGATATTCCTTTAATTTTGCAGGACACAAATACACATTCAGAGTTTTCTTTAAAGTATTTTTTTTCCCCCAGAGATGTTTTTCAACCAATGATTAAAGAACCCAAAGTTCTGCCTTTGCTCAGAATAACAACAGAAATGATAAGAAAAGCTGCAATCTTAAAATCCTGTTCAGCATTTAAAATGTTCTTTCCAAATCTACCACCTAAAATAGTGTAAAGCGTAAGAAGTTATTTAGACTACAAGACCACAGACTATTAAATGACAAGCAACCTAATGGAAAACTGATATCTAGTTTTCCCCTGTGATAAAACCGTACCAAAGAGCAGAAATTAAAAGTAAAATCTTTTGTACATAAGCTATCAAAAAGTACAGACACTGACATAATAAAATGAAGATACTTAGCGACAAAACCCAGCCCAAATCTATCAATTTCAGTTATCAAATATTAAAATATGACACCTCAATTCAATTTGTGCAGCATTTCAGAACATTTTAAATTTTTTACACAGCATCCAATAACCAATCACATTTAACCCCACACATGAAAGAGCTGCCACAACTCCAATTTATTACATAGTCCCTTCAGTAAATTCTAGTTCAAAATACTTTGGGAAAGGAAAGACTGAAAGAATGCAAACCTATTTTAAACTATTTCCTTTATCTATTTATCTTTGGATCTTAACACTGATTTGAATTAAATTTGATTACATAATTTCTAACCAGCTTTGTAAAACCACAGATGTTTTAGGATAAGGGTTCCTCATACTTTTATTAATCACATTCTAAATTAATTACATTTTAAAGAATAGTTGAAAATATTAATGTAAGTAAATTCTTAATGACTAAGTGCTCTATGTTAAGCTAACCATAAATATGCAGAAAAGTATGCTATAAAAATGAGAAACACCACAGGGAAGATCTGAACAGTTGCATAAGCTGGTAATGCACCAAGTTGTAATAGATGGGAATCTGGTACCACAGCCTTCCCAATGATGCAGGTTTGCTCTTGATTGTGTGCTGCACTGCAATGGGGCTCTGCTGTGGCCAGAGCTGTGAGGTCAAACTGCTCAAACCTTTTTTCCTCTCCCACAGTGAACACTCCAAAACAACCTTTAAACAGGAAAGCTTGGTTTTATTAGAATAGACATTACAACAGGTGATTTTGGGGGAAGAAAACTCAAAATAAGGAAAACTAAAACAAAACAATACGCTATAGTACCCACATCTTGCCTACTACATTCTCATAAATCAATTTCTTTGCTTAGGCTTGCCTTCAGTTCAGCACATCAGCGAGTTCCAGAGTTGCAGAAGAGTCTGCAAACCCCTTTGGGTCTCTAGGGAAAGTCCTTCTGAAGCCTCGATTCCTGCCATTCTCATTAGACAGGGTCTCTGCTGTACATAGAGCTTATTCCTTGGCCACCATAATGACTCCCCAGTCTGTTTGTCCTTTATGATCTAGAAAGTTATTCTCTCTCAGCAAATGCCTCCTCATCTCCCATGAGCTCCATCCTGGCTCCTCTACTGAGCAACTACAGTTTTTCAAAGAGTGAAACATTATATATGACACAAACATGTGATTATTCATAAAAAATTGAAAAAAAAGACAACAAACTGATACCATCTGCTACCCAAATAAATGTTTGGGAAGTGACTGAAATAATTGTCACATGTTCTCAACAAGAGATCATATATACTCTATCTTCCTAGGGATTTATCCCACTGTACATCATCTGCTTTATACTATTACATCACCTATTTCTTGGCACAGCAAAATGCAACTGGGATAACACCAATCATTCAGTCTTTGTAATTTCCAGGATTTCTTGTGCCGCTTCCCAAAAGCAAAACACTTAAAGTGGCAAAGCGAGCACAATGACTCGTATATTCAGCTTCGTAAAGTGTCAAGTTCTTTTTAGTTTCCATTTAATTTGTTGAAAAATAGGAGTTGCTCTGCATCTCACAGAAGCATAATATCTTCTCTTGAAAATAAGAGTGACGTTCTTACTGTTCTTCAGTTATATGCCTAGGTCTGTGGAGTAACCCTGCTATGATAAAGGCAAATGTGTTCATCTGTCCACACTTGACATTATATTTCATACAAAGTTTAAAATCTGTCATCTGCTTGCAGAACAGTTTTCATCACATGCTGCACCCCCAACCCCGATTAGCAGTGATGCTACTGCTTCTTTTCTTTGCTTAGTGCACTGCCTGACATCTCTACAAACTGAAAGTTTAACTTTATTTTCCCACTCCATAGAACTTTAGTATCAACAGCTGTAATTCACAGGCCACACATAATATGCTACGGATATGCATACCCTTCTTTGATATATCTATATGTGTACTTAGAGGTTCATAACTAATGAATCTCTCACATGCTTTCATGAACTGGCTGATGTATACTACTATTAATCCCATTGGGAGGAAGGTAAAACCCCTTGTTGACATAAAATGCTCGTGAAGGAATAAAAAGGCTCTCAAAGAGAGCTGATCCTGCCACAAGCATCTAACTTGAACCCACAAGCTTTTTTCTAGGCAGGATGTTCTCTAACAGTGAAATACCCAGCAGCAGGCAAGAAATCTGTGAGAGGAGGAATAAACCCAGGCCTAATAAGCACCTCCCTAGGGCTTAAGGATGTTTCCTTTGTGCATCTTCCACAATCTAGACAACAGATTTAGACAAAGAAATTGTGATACAAGTCATTTGGCAGCTCTGTCAAAGCTCTGACATAGGAGGCTATTGTACTACTGCATCACTGAATATAGCCTGGGACAGACTATGACTTGTAAGCACCTCAAGCTGTACTGGACACTGTCAGTGCATATGGCATTGACCAAGCAGTTAGTTTTGAAAACTTTTTGGACTTAGCGAGGTCAAAGTTTCAAACACCTCCCTCTCTCCCCCCATCCCTTTTCTCTGTCTTAACTCTAAACTGACCACTTCCAATCTGAAAGAAAAAAATAGGCGTAACCAAGCAATGGTTTAACCCTGATGGAGCTGGATAGCACAGCAGTGTACTTTGCTGTCCCATCAATCCTTTCAGACTTTGTTTTGCTCTTTGTGATCTTTTAGTAGCAATTAATAACAACATAACAGTTTTACACATGATTAGGACAACAAAAATAAAAAATAAATAGAGCAGAACTGTCTGGTCACCATCTTACCTCCTGCCATCACAGTTCTGAGAGTGCCTTCTCAGCGAGTCAATAACATTTCTTTTTATTATGCTACCAGTATTTGTCCAAAGCCCCTAACACTGCTTAAGTTCAATACTAAAACTTACCTGACATTCTTTTTCTGAAGACATACATTTACATTATCAAACTATACATCAGAAACTTTAGCAAGTGCACACAATAAAAGACCCCCTCAAAACTCCCTTTCTGTCCTCCTAGTCCGGTTCTACAAAAAAGTAATTTTACACTGCTGTTTCACTTTATGTTTGTATCTATATAATTCTTACCAGGTTAGAGTGAAAAACATACTGTTTTCCATTTCTGGAATTAAATACCTCAGCATCATTCCAACAGTGAGACACTGAGGCCTTTGTTATATCTTTAGTGGGTGCTGCTTGAGTAAGATGCTCCGCTTGAAGTCAATCACACCGCTCTTTCGGAGTAGTGACGAGGTTACAAAATCACACTACTTGATACAGTATATCCTCTGTACTGGATTTCTGCTATGCTTTAATCTGAACCTTTTCAAAAGCTGGAAACTAGTTAAGTGATACATCTTTTTTTCCCCTCACAAAGACTTTGCTTCTGGTTTCTCTCATCTGACTTATGCTTGTCAAAGGGGTATTCAGGCTTCCCATGTTTAAGCTGCAGAAATTGCTTCCAACAAAACTTAGGGCAGTCAAGTCATACCTGATTTTTCCCAAGATAGCTACTACACCACAGAAAGTTTTCTGACACTATAGAAATACTGCATTTTAAATTCACAGCCTGATGACATGTCCCATATAGAATTTTGTTTAAACAAGAAAACGTAAAAACATTTATTTTACTCATAGAATCATAGAATAGTTACGGTTGGAAAGGACCATCTAGTTCCAACCCCCCTGCCATGGGCAGGGACACCACATACCCAAGACTCCATCCAGCCTGGCCTTGAACACTGCCAGGGATGGAACATTCACAACTTCCTTAGACAACTCATTTCAGTGCCTCACCACCCTCACAGCAAAGAACTTCTTCCTTACACCTAACCTGAACTTCCCCTGTTTAAGTTTGAACTCATTGCTCCTTGTCCTATCACTACAGTCCCTAACAAAGAGTCCCTCTCCAGCATGCTTATAGGCCCTCTTCAGATACCAGAAGGCTGCTATGAGGTCTCCCCACAGCCTTCTCTTCTCCAGAAGAGAACAAAAGGAAGCTTGCTTGTAGGTACCAGATACAAGATCATCCCCTACACCTCTCCTATGAAGACAGGATGAGAGAGTTGGGATTGTTCAGCCTGGAGCAGAGGAGGCTCAGGGCAGACCTTATATGTAAGTCTTCCAATACCTAAAGAAGGCCAACAAGAAATCTGCAGAGGGACTTCTACAAAGGCATGTAGTGACAGAACAGCAGGGAATAGCTTTTTACTGAAAGACCCATTAGATTAGAGATTAGAAAGAAATTCTTTATGATGAGACTGGTGAGGCCCTGGCAGAGGTTGCCCTGAGAAGCTGTGGCTGCTCTATCCCTGGCACTGTTAAGACCTGTTTGAACAAGGCTTGTAGCAACCTGGTCTACTGGAAGGTGTCCCTGCCTATGGCAGGAGGGTTGGAACTACATTATTTTTAAGGTCCCCTCCATCCCAAACCATTCTATAATTCTACGATTATTAAGCCAATTGCATAAAGTGAACATGCTGGATTTAGATGCAAAGAACATCTTTGTATCCAATAGATACCTGAGAACAATTTTTCAATTGGTTTAAGCAGTAACAGTCTCTTTAACTTTAATTAACAAATGCACCTTGTGGAAAAGATATCTCATTGCAAATGCAAAAGTTTTGCTGGTGTCAGAAGCTGCAGCTTCATTTGGCCTTTTTCACCTTGAGAACCCACAAATTTTTAGAGCTGATGCAGACTGGCTCAGTAGGTCTCATAAATTTAAAGAGATCCGTGTACTTCCATAATAGTTTTATATTTTACATGATTGTTTCTGTTCCTACCTATACAAACTATCCAAGTGCTTTTGCACTATACTACCATTGCTTTTATAGCTACATCACACACTAGTCAGGAAGCGTGAGAAAAAAATACTGCATATGTATCATCAACCCGAGTATTTTCTGTGGGGACAGAGGAGACCAAAATTGCTTTCTTGGAAAATAAGGTTTTATTTTTTTTTTGTATAAAGACTCTTGGATGGCTGCTTACTTTACGAAAAAGTGCTTTTAAATAAATACCCCAAACCATAATCAACTGAAACCAACCCCCCAGAACAGCCCAACCCAATGTACTATGTTTTATACAGTTCCTAAAGGTTTTATGCACAGCTCAGCTCAGCTTCAATTCTTTCCAAAGGAAACTAAAGAAATGCAAAATGGACCACGAGAAAGCAAGTCATTTTCTTATGCACCTATGAACAATAAAGAGAAAGCAGGGCAGAAACTCAATAAAATTAACTTATTTAAATAAAAAGTGAAGTCCAAGAAAGCTGCAAGAAGGTTGAAGCTCCCAACACATTTCATTAGCAAACCGAGTTTCTTAAGGTTTCACTGGAATGCTACCAACGGTTGCTGGGTTCCCCCTCCTGACCCCTTCATAAAGCTGTCTTTAATCAAGCTGGACAAGAAGCCACACAGTGCAGGTTTCTGTCTTCTCAAAGAACTGGTGGTTTGACTTTTGTAGTAAGTTCCTGTGTTCACAGGACTTTTTTTATTCTATAATACTAAAGAGTTCACAAAAATCTTGCAGTGACATGACCAATAAGCAGCAGCAACAACCTGAGGTCCTCTAGAGACAAGGCCTAGAGCTCTATCTCTGTAAATGAAGGACTGGGAATAGGGCCACCTGGATGGAGCAGGTGCCTGACTCTGTGGTGCTGGCTACTTCTCCAGCTGAGCAACATCATGCGAGACTGCAGCCTGAATTTTACTGCTCATTCGTTCTCTGCACAAGACACACACTAACCAGGACTTCATACAACATTCACTTCTGTTGCCTTATACTGTAGCGGGTAGAGAGAACTTCCACTGTGCTAAGTACAGTAACACAAAAAGCTGGCAGAAGTTCACCAGAAAATAGACCACAAACTGCTCAGAATAATTGAGGGGTTTCCATTCACTTAGCTTTTAAAATAAGCATTTCACTACACACAAGTTTAAGTGTATGGAATTACTGCCATTAAAAGAGAAGGTATAAAAAAAGGATGCATAAACCCCTTGTAAATCCATGCAAACTAACAGATAGTCAATAGGCTAAAAAAATAGTCAATGGAAGTTTATACAGCTTGCAATAAAACTGCTAGAGGCATTTCACTTTAATACACAGTTAATCATGAATGTATTTAATCAAACAAAAATGCTAGAGCAGAAAGTAAAAGCACTGCAGCTGATCACTACAGAACATTTCCAAGTAATTTAACCATTGCAGTTTTATTTAGATATTTTTCTGCACATGTGCAAAAGTTATAACACCATATCTAAAGCTTTTGCTGAAATTCCCTATGCAAATCTATGCAGTTTTGCACTAAAAGTGTGATGTTTATTTTCAAATGCAAATATTTCTGATTATTAGTGGATGCTGAATACCATTACAATTTCTAGAGATATGTAAAAAAAATCCAACTTAACAATTTTTTCATTCACTAAAATATCTTACAAGCTTCTTGAAATCAGAAACAGAGGTAAACATATATGTAACACATACGAAGTAAGGAACCACTGCATATAATATATGATAATCTTTCATCCTTCCTTGATATATTATTTTCCCTCTTCAGAGAAAACAAACCGAACAGTTCGCATCCAAAGCTGTATAATACTTGGCATTAAAGGGTCCACCCATCAATGACATATTCAAGATTATAGTACCTAAGTTCAGCTAAGCAGCATTTCAGAAGGGACTATAGGTACTCACTTCACCAGGCGCCTGTGTGCCTTAAAACAATCATAGGCAAATGTAGTTAAAGAACCACTGAAGAGCAGAAAAACCAAAAGGGTCACCAGGAAAACAGGGGTTAGAAGGAAGCCCAAACTAAACACAAAAAGCCCAAGAAAGAGTGAGTTAGTAATGGAGGAAAATGTGAGATTTCCAGTGGCAAGTGCTACAAAGGGGATGCCAAGAAAATCTGGCATCTCCTTTATTTTAAGGAAGAGAAAAGCTGGAAAAAGAAGAAGATTAAATGTGGATCCTGAGCTGAAAGAGAAAGAGCTGTATCATTGCCTTATAACTTCAAGTCTTCCTGTCTATTCTAAGGCTACATATTTCTATTTCTTAAGGAGCTCTACCAAGCACAAATTAACATTTCTCTCCTCTAGAGTGTTCACCTATATACCAAATAAAGAGGTGCTGAACAAAGAATCAATCAATCAATCCTTTTCTCTGGCAGAGGAATATGAAGTATAGACACTACGTTCTTTTCAGTAAAAATACTACAGTTCAGCTAAGGTATTTAACCAAGATGTACAAGCAACCATAATACCCACTTCCCTTTCTGTGGTCACGCAAAAAGAGACAGGCTCCGCCAAATGGTAAGTCTGATCGTAGCAAGGCTTTATTATCATCACTTGTTATAATATCACTAGATGCCTCTCTTCACTCTGAGCAGTTTAGAAGAGTATTCTCATAGGTTTCAGTGAAGAGGTGGAATAAAATCAGGTTCTCCCACAGACCTGTTCTATTGCAGCAGTTCAGGATATGAATTGTTACAAATCCGCAGATCAGCCCTGCAGTTTGCCACAGTAGCTGCCTCTTTGTGCTGATCTATCAACACAGTCTTAATTTCAGTCACATTCTTATATGCATATTATTGCTCATGTCTTTATACATTTGGGCTTCCACAGCAGAACCTTTACTAGTTTACGTTGCTTGTGATATGAAAAGTGCATTGATTTGAGCACTCAGTAAAGTCAAGCTCCCTGGGGAATGTCTTAAAAAAGGTGCACACTGAATTCAGCTACCTTGTCCCTAAACCCAACACAACTGTTTATTAAAATAGCACACAAAGATGTTTGACACAGTAAACATCATGATGCTGACACAGTAAAGATAATGGTCAGATATAAAGACACAAAGGAATAACTAAAATTGATACCAGATAAATAATGAACTTAAAAATTAATGGAAAACTAACTCCAGTTTTTTAGTTAGGTATAGAAGACCTAAGGCTTTTTAGTATATTGAATGAAGGCAGGGAAAGAATAGTTGCTACACTTGGGCACTAAGAACTATTTGAGATATTTTCACTTTATTTGCTGAGTAACTACAGACAGAATTCCTGCATATAATGATAGTCAATTTCCATAAAGTTTCACAGCAAATCATCTTTACATCAACTAAACAGCTGCATACCTTTGTCACTCTTGGAAATCTTGTCTTACAAATCATTTTATAAGCAGAATAACAAAGCATTTTATTAAAAAAATACATGTAACAAAGGTTATTTGCTTCTAACTCCACATCTTTAGAGAGATTAAGAAAAGATGTTTCCATTTGTAAATATTCAAGAAATGCCGGTACACTAATGGAGTGCATACTAAAATTGTAACCAGAATTTAACACCCTGTGATCATATTGCAAACCTAAGCCATAGAGATAAGCAACTACCTTAAACAATTTAAAAAGAAGCATGAATAGAATTAAGCTCACCGTAATTAAGATGTATTTCTTTATTAAATGTTTGTTAGGTTGTCTTTAAGGTGTTGCAACCATTGCAGTTCCGTTATACTTAAGATTTTCCATCTAGTTAGTCTATTATTCAAGCTATGATAAGAAGATTTTAATCTAGTATTATAACTGATATTGTGACTGCAATTTCTATTTGCCAGTGAAAAGCAAAATTACATTTGTTTTTTGTGGCTATCTGTGCCAGCATGGTGATATCCAGTTCAGTGTTAACATTCACACCTTGGTCCTGGTTCCACATCACCCACTGAGACTAATGTACTAAATGAATTTGAATTGGTAGATCTCTTTCTAACAGTCAGGACTTCAGGTCACATGGCATTTGTCATCCTATTCTACACACCTTAAAGTTGGACTTACCAGTGAATTAGGTTTACATTGCATTCTTTCTATGCTCTTAGCATTTGTGAATTCAGCATTTATATAATCCCTTGAAAAAAAGCAACTTAAACCTTTCATTCATGCTTATTAGATTAGATTGGTGAAAAATTGGTATCATCAGCCTAATGAAGCAAAAATAGTTCTGTAAAACTGGTTCTGAGTTCTCTCCTACTCCCTCAGTATCAAGATGCAGAGAGTTTGCAGGGTGAGATGTATGGGAGTCCTTGCCAAGTATCCTCAACCCACCCTGAAATAAACAGCTCTGAGAAAGTAAGGTAACTCAACTCTTATGGAATAGTAGAGATTCAGCAGAACAGGTATGATTTCACGCCTGTCATTACACCAGATAGGCCAAGACTGGAGATGTAAGACTACTGTTTAAAATATCTGCATAAAGAAAAGGAGTAAGTGTCAGATGCTGGCATTGGCCAGCTACTATACAGTAGCAGATTCATTCAGATCAGTACAGCTGTGCTGCTTGTACCAGCTGAGAGCCTGAGAACACTCAGATTTCATGCAGAGGAGTTTGTGAGGAGGAGCATCATCGGCTGGATACAAATCATCTAGTACTGTGAACCACAGATGCAGCTGTTGAAGTGATTTGCTCTTTATCACGAGAGACTATATCTTTGCCCTAATGCCTACTTGCGTAGTTGTATACTGCCAAAGCAGCTGGGGAATGAAACTAATGGTATATAGATGCAGCAAAACAATACACAACTTTGGTAGCAATAAAAAAACCTGCAGTAGCTTTGGTCAGCCAGAAGAACATGCAGTTCATAGCAACTGAGGATACTTGGAATGCACTGACATTGCCTCTAGTGCATTTTGGCTAGATTACAGCAATAAATTTGTGTATGCTGTTTTTTTTGTCCTTTGCTATATCAACGTAACTTCCATTTTTTCAGCCCTCTAGGGGGTGGGACAGATTGCTGGGAAAAGAAAGGGTGAATGAGGCTGATGCACTGCATGTGCAATGTGAATCACGTAATTCTGGGCAATCATGATTCTACAAAGAAATAAGGGACTTCTCTGCATCAGTCTAGCACAAAGAAGGCTCCAGATATAGTTCAAATTACTAACAAGGCATACTCCAGCCACGAACCAATTTCCACTTGCAGCAATAAACAGAAGGAAGATCGCATGAAACTAGCAAATAATATTATTTAGCAAAAGTGTTGGGATAGGCAGATAGATGGAGGACGATATTCAAAGCATCCTTGGCATGGGTTGCAGTTACCTAGAGAGGTTTAGTACTTCAGAAGACTGCTACCTTGAATTTTGCAGAGTACAATAACAAAGGATACAAGAAATTTCCCAAGAGGAGACTGAATGAAGACACACTACTGTATCAATGTGTGGCTGTAAGCCTGCAAACAGACAGAAATTACAGTAGCTGCTATAACAGAACAACAAAAATATGAAGTCACTGGGTAGGCCCAATTCTGACTTTTAACATGAGACAACAGCACTTTCTGTATCTTATACAAAACACATAAAACTGTTTTAGAAAAAAAAAACAACAACCCACGAAACCATGGTTACTACTACTTCTCACACATTCCCTTTCCTGCTGTCTTAACTGTCCTGGTCCATGTTTCTAATCAGCCATACTGACTGTAAACCCCTTCATGTTAGAATCAAGCTTTCTACTCTGTTTTTAAAGTGTCCAGAGTATTTAAACAGTACAACAATATATAACAACAGAAATGCTGCATTCAAAGAGCTTTCCTCTCCCCCTGCTCCCTTCTTATTTTTTTAATGTAAGACTTGAAAATACTGCATTGGAACAAGTCTTGTTAGAGAGAAAGAGCAACGTAAGCCCTAACTGCAAGAGGATGAGCCAGAGTCACATTCTCATGCTTATTATTCACAAATGCGTTGTCTCTCAGTGGGTATTTGGGTCTTGATATGCAGGACAGTAACTGTTGTTTTGGTTCCATACCAACATGCTCACAGGCAATAGCAGAGCAGTGGAGGTTATGAATTTACATGCAAGCAAGCATACAAGTGGTAGCCAAAATGAAAATATCATGTATTATTAATAGTAATCAGAAACCTCTCCAAGACCTACAAAACAAACAAATCTTCTTTTACAGGTGGCGAACTGAGACAGAGAATGATGAAGGCTTTGAGCAGCCAGAGACCAAGCTGTAATCTTACTGACATGCCTTTCCCCTTAACCCAGCACCCTCTTGACCTTGCTGCTCCATGATGATTTAAGTACAAAAGCTTAGGTCTTGATTATGTTTTTGTTATGAAATAAGGAGGTGAAAGTACTCAAACACTGTTAGATATTCAAAGTGTTGGGTGTTTGCCCAAGTGAGGCAGTAATTATAACAGTGCTGGCTTTTTGTAGAGATCTAAGGTGGTTCTTGGCACCTCTATCTATAATTTCTTATCCTTTCTGATCCTTTGCCTATTGTCACTATGACAACGGGAAGCCTGCAACACAGCTGCAAGGAGAGAGAAAGAAGGAGCACACTCCAGATGAGAGGGGAGAAGGCACTCAGTGGGTGGGGGGCAAGAACAGAAAAATGATACAGGAAGCTAAAGTGATGCAGTCAAGAAAGAAGAGAAAACAGGAGGCCACAAGTGCCTCTTCATTCTGTGAGGCGCATCTATTGGATTAAGGGATGCTCAACCAAAATATTTGTCATCACCGTAATGTAAAACGAAACAAAAAAGCGAGGAAAAAATAATGCAATAGAGATAAAAGGTTTTAATTCCCTCTCCTTCTGCTTCATGTACTGCCACCTGAGCAGCGGAACCTACTTCAATCAAATTACTTTCAGATTTATGGACATGTAAACAAGACCAGATTCAGTCTGAGGCCCTGATTGCATCATAGTGGAAAAGAAAGCAAAGAGAAAAGGACAAGAACTAACAAAGAAAGTGAATGTAACAGCCAGAGCAAACATGTCTTATTAAAAATGCACTTGTTGACGAGTTCTGACTCTGCTTAAGCACACACCTGCCCTCTTTTTTGCATTTGTTTCACTATGTAGAAATATAAAGGCATAAGCCAGGATTAGAGGTACATTGTTTTCTGCACTACAGAAAAGCATAGTGATGAAATCTCATTTCAAAGGCATATTTTTGTTACTCAAATATTCAAGGCTTTCTCAGGAGCATGCAGAAAGTTAATTAATACTTATAGCACCTAGAAGTGTACTTGTTTACGGTTATAGAAATACAAATCAAATATCTTTAATAAAGCATTAACATACAGCCATGGATGGCTAAAGTAAAGCATTACCAATGCATCATATTACTAAACATTTTATTTTTTTCCTTAATACATTTTCAGCATTTACAGCCTTTTCTAACATCACACATAAATTTGGACTGAAAATCTGGGGCAGAATTCTTTGCCATTCCATTTCCAAAGACAATTTCCACAGGTATTTTGGTTTTTGCGGTGGTTTCTCTCTTTATTTTTTAGTTTTTATTTTATTTTGTAGTGGAGGGTCTACCAACGTCATAACATTAGAAACTATCACACAAGAACTACTGAAGCCTTCAGCAACGTTAAATAACTCCCAAGCTATACCATGAAGCATGAGCTCTGTAATAGTCCCATATGCTTGTGGATATATTAGCATTTAGGAGATGTAAATAGTTACAGACAGTGGTAGTTGGAAATGACTGGTTTCTACAATGTATGTAAACCTAAACTAGTGATTCATACTTACAGTTTAAATTGATAGCCCAATCCTGTGTTTAAGAACCCTCAGAGGGCAGCAGTGAATCTCACAGTCACCTTCAGGAGGTTCAAACTTGTTTGTTGTGAAATCAAGAGAGGTGATTACTTGATTCTAGCTGGCTGCTTGACAGATCACTGAAATTGCTTTTAACACTGCTGCAGGATACAGCAGTCTGCAGATACATTCTGTAAGTGACTGCTCAAGCTACACCTACCTCAAATGTTTATAACTTGTATCACATGCAGCACACTAAAGAAAGGTTTCCAAAAAAGAAGTCAGCTAGATTTGCAGCATGGTACATCAGCAAGCATTTCCTTTTAAGCTCACATTTCGTTCCTTGGTGTCATTTTCAAAAGGAAACCTCCTCCTGTTCAGATAGAACAAGATTACAAAATTTTCCAGAGCAATATTTAATTAGATAAGTTGATTTGATTCAGGTCTTTCTTATCCTTGCAGTTTACTTCCAATGATGTAAGTCAAGTGATAACGGCTGCTGTAAATGGGGGCACTAGTGAGTCTAGATTTTTTTAAATTAAGCCTGAGATAACAAATGATTAAATACTTTATCTGAACACAGAAAATAAAAATGTTTATTTAATCTTATTCAATTTCAGAAAGAAACCTGTGGTGATTTTATCTATTAGGAATGTCATTGCATCTATCAACAAGTACAAGGTCTGCAGAAAGGATGCTCAAGGAGAGAACATCGAACATCGGAAGTACAGAATTCTTCACCAGCATCTCTACTTGTAGTGGCATCTTTCGCTACAACTGGTTTCCAAATGTCAAGTACACTTAAGCAGAAAAAGAAACAGGCTGTAGAGGGTAAAGTTGCTTAGCCTCACAGACATCTCGCCATCCAAGTTATTGATTAATCTAGAAACACTAGCAACATTATGGAAAGACTTATATTAACAGCCTTAATAGAGGTGTCATTGTTGCTACAGCTTGCTTTCTGAGGATGACATACCCGTCAGAATGCCTGAAGCTTTGGGAGCTCAGGAAAATCTGCCATTCACAAACTGGGAGTGAATTTGTGAATTTCTACAAAGACAAACCTGAATTACAGAAAGCTATCACCTGTGTTTTTATCATGCACAAAGATACTGCTTTTATAATAGTGACATCCAAACTGGCACAAAATTAAAACCAGAACATCCCAAATTAACTAGAGGAATTCACTAATAGAAATTAAAAAAGACTGAGCCTAAGCATTAGGAATACAAAAGAGCCAAAACCCCATATAATCACTGCTTCTTCCTTGCTGAATTATTGAAAGCTGCTCGTAAACATCGTAACTCTTTTAAAGATAAGTTTTCAACCTGCAAGGCCAATCATCCTTACTAGGGAAGGAAAGATCCATGATAACAAGTCTGAGGAAAGGAGGAGGGCAAAACAAACACTACAGCAGTAGTTTCAAAAAAAGTTGAATGCTGGACAGGAAGAGTAATTTTTTTTAGCAAGCTGTAAGAAAAATCTGGATATCTGCAGCTCACGTTAACTTCTTGATGCTAT
The DNA here is from genome assembly GCA_009867235.2 of Psittacus erithacus. Classification (NCBI taxonomy): domain Eukaryota; kingdom Metazoa; phylum Chordata; class Aves; order Psittaciformes; family Psittacidae; genus Psittacus; species Psittacus erithacus. Next base: position 26,849 of record WYDI02017197.1, read on the forward strand.
CATTTGAAATATGATTCAGTGCATCTGTGTTGCAAAGCACTTTTATACTAAGTTAAGATGCTGTACTTCAGCATCTCATTACTTGGAGATGATTAGTTAACACCTTTCATTATCCAGGCATACTTATTGAAGTCTTAAATTATATGTGATTTTTATCTTTGTTCCTTTTTTTTTTTTTCTTTAGTGGAACAAAACTGGACCAAAAGAACTTTATTGCTCTGTTTTTTGCATATGCAGAATTCTTACCCACAAAATGACGCAGTTCCCTCAATTTGTCTGGTTACTTCAACACATGGCCTTATTGAAACCACAAATACTACAAGTAGTGCTGGAGTTTATATTATTAAAAGAATGCTGTGAAAAGGGATATACATAAAAGAGCTACAGAAATGACTTGAGGATTGAAGTAAATATCTTTGAGCAATACACAAGTGAATCTGTTTATTTAATCAGAAAAGATTGATGGTGACTTGATTACTGTGCTGCTTTGTGGGAAGAAAGCATTGCTTAACAAAGGCTCTTAACTCAAAAGGAAGAAGGCAGAAAAAAAGGAATTTTCAAACTATTACCCTCCTCCCCCTAAAAAACCCCTACAGCCCCCCCCCAAAGAAAAAAAAACCAAACCAAACAAACCAACAAACAACCAAACATCCCCCAAACCAAAACAAAAACACCATAGGGAGGCAAATAAACTACTAGAACAAATTAACAGAAAGTATCAGAGCCTCTGACATCTTTGAAATGTGCATGGTAGTGGGAGGTGTCCCAGCCCATAGCAGGGGGGTTGGAACTAGATGATCTTAAAGGTCGCAAATCATTCTATGTTTCTATTTCTTTCTCCATTTCGAACACAAACTGCTGAGCTTCAAATGGGGTAAGACCTCTTTAGAAGTACAGAAGATTAAATTATATGGTCTGATGATCCCTCTGGTTTGAAGGCTACAAAAAGATAAATATGCTCGAGTTTCATAACTGGTGGTACTCACCAGCCAAAAAGGTTTGCTGCAGCCTTAGCTGCTTAAAACATATTGTTCTCCTTGGTGTGGTGAGTATACCAGTTCTGTAATGTAGCACATTCTCAACCACTTGCCAAGAATGTAAGTAGTCACCATATGATTCATATTAGCATCTCCTTAACAACAAACGCAGGCTTAAGCATTGTCTTCCTAAACTGGCTGCCTTAAACCTTAGTTGAATCAAGGCACTGCAGATCAAGGTAAGAGACTATCTGATTATGCCTTTACCAAATTTATCTTTTGCTGATCAGTAAGTCCAAACATTTTTGCCAGAAGAACCAAACCCCAGAAATGCAGTGGTTTTTAAGAGGTCGGCTGAGGACCAATCTCTAGTGTCACAATTTTTCACTAACATGGCTAATCATTTCCTGGGATGCATCTCATTTGAATAACTCTATTTACTTGTATGTAAATGAGAGAAACCTCTAAATGCATTCCCTCACCTTGAACCTCCTGCTGCAGTAATAGTGATTCTTTTCAGTATTGTCTTGACAGAAACAAATAAAAGTAACAGCCCACAGGCCAGCTACAGTGACAACTGACTCATATGCATCTATCATGTACAACTGCACTGCCTCAAGCCAACGAGCAAATTTAACTAGGTGGGGAACTGTCCCACAGAAGTACCACCTTCCACAGTATTTCAGGCTTGCCAGCTGCCAAAAAAGGTAGGAAATAAATGGGTTACTTGCTTTTATTTCTCTAACTTGATATCTTCCCAGCATGGGAATGGCTCATCCAGGCTGGACTCTTCCTTGTAGCTAAAACTCAGTCTCATAACACAGCCATTAGCAGGCAGAAGAAAGCACAGTTAGGTCTTGCTCCTTGTCTATATAAAGGGCTTAACCAAAACTGGGTGGGTTATAATCAAGATAGTAACAACAGGGTATTATTAAATGAATACTGTGCTGAGGTTCAAAAATATGAAAGAAAAAATGAGACTTGACAAGTACAAAAAGACTGGGTTATGAAATAAAAAATTGAAAAAAATAGCCTAAGAACACACTTCTTTGAATTCTCTTTATCTATTCTTCCAGGTGCCCTCAACTACTGCATATTCCTAAACTCCTGTGTGCACGGTCTTTTTATTTTCCACAGTGTCTGGGTCAGGAATTTGCTCTGTCATGTATCTCAATCCACCAAATACTACTTTGTGACCCCATAAAAATATGAATTTAATATTAAAGCACTTGAGAGAGAAATTATAATTCAGCACACTGTTCTGTGCACAAATAAAACAATTTTATATGTTTCTATATTTTTCTATGATCACAGCTTAAACTATGCAAGAAGATACATTGTTGAAGGAAAAAAAAACCGAAACAGATTCTCTTTTAGAAGGAATACAGTTACAATTTTAGTTTTCATATTTTAATGCAAGATACAGTATTTTCTACTGTTTGCTTATATTAAAATAAGAAACAAGAACTCCACAATCTAACTTCATTTTCTTAAACTGAAACTCCAAAACAAATCAAAACTAAGCTACAGCTTCCTAGTAAGTTAAGGAACAGGTAATGTTGTTTGGATTTTCCTTTCATATAGAGTGCCTTTTTAAACATGATGGTGTGTCTCTAAGTGACTTCTGAAGAAATATTTCTCAAAAAATAGATAATAAAAATAAATTCATTTTGATCTCTGAGTTAAGAGCTTTAGGCTATGGGGATATTGAGTTTATGACCAGAATTTGACAGATGATAACTTCCCTGCAGCTTGAACATTATACATTTTTAATGCCCTTGTCAAAAGTATTAAGTCTATTGCTAAAACGAAATTAGCAATGCATTAACAGGTACCAAAGTCAACATGAAAATCATGTGAAAACCAAAACAAATTAACTGTATTATTTCCTCCCTTGACTGTCCAACTCCTGTTACCCAATTCAGTCAACAGAAGGCTGACATGATCACACCATCTTAATGACTTGATTCCTCCAAAACAGGCAAGGGAGCTTCAAATAATTAGACACCTAAGTCTAACATTATTTTAAGAATGTTGGATAAATTTAATTTTCATTATTTTCTTGAAAGACAAGGTAATCTTAGATTCTTTTTCTCATTACTACAGGATCATCAATCACCTGCTTATGTGAAGAAAACAAGCCTGAAAAAGCAGCTTTATTCTCACCACCTTTGGGAAATTTATAGAAGAATTACACAGGAAGCCAAGACCCTTCACAAGACTTGAAGCCCCAATGCCATTAGTCATTTATCTGTGCATTGCAAAGGGGCTGCATAATGCTAACAGCATAATTGGTCACAATTTATTTGATGCAACAGAAAAAAAGTATTTAAAAGTACTTGCAAAATTATTTGATGTGCTAAAAACAACATGCAGAGACAGATGGAGAAAGACACACTGAACTGAAATGTTCACAGAGACCTGCTTTGCTTTTTTTTTTCCACTCTCTTGTTCAGAAGATGATCTGGGCAAAATTAATTGCATCCTGACAGTACCAACCATAATGTATCAACTAGTTTAAAGAAAAATAATAATGGAGAAACCCAGACATATTTTAGAGCTGACAAGAAATTATTTTAAGTTATAATTGTAATTAACTTCAACCTCTAAATAACTCAAAAACAGTTGATGTTTAAATTCATAGTCTAGTGACAGAATATTTAATTCTTCCTCAGATTAATTTAACAAAACATCAGTGATGGCATATCTATTCTTCTTGATAATCTTGTCATACTAATTCAGACAGACATAGATTTTGTTTTCTTAACTTATTGAAAAGACTTAACAAATCCCAATGATAAATAAAAAAGTTACACCTGAAAAATGTTAATCCCAAAATGTGGCCAGATTATTTTTATTAGACAGGCCTGATAACAGCGAAATTATTTTCTGAGTCAGGTTTCCATTTGTCTGAATTTCCAAAGAATTCATTTGCCCTATTTCTAGGTCCAAAGACTAGAAAAGGCTAATAAGGCAGCCTTTTGGTACCCATATATACAACATGCTCCATTTTTAGGAAACACAGCAGAAGACAGCCAGTTGATCCCCAAATATGTCATGTAGACAGTAGCAGGAGTAAAACAATGCAGCACTAGATCTGCATTTCTGCCTTATGGAGCTGCTTCTTTAGGAACACCTGTAGCACTTCTAAATGAAACAGATTTATATACATAGAATGTTCATACATACAGACACACAGACTCCCTCTTTTTTTCTTCACTGTCAAAAACTCCCATTGGGATTTTCTTTTATCCTTTCAAAAAAAAGATCTAAGGGATATACAACTAAATCTAGGTGATATGCAAACTAAGCAATCCACAGTGTGGTTGCCTGAACTGTTCCTTTTGTATTTTATGAGCACTGCCTGAAATCACAGCCTTTGTCCTGCAATAGATTTTATGTATTTGAGACAAACACAAGTAAAGTTAACCATGTCCCTCAGCCTTGCAGGATCTTTAATTCTTTAATCCATATTTAGGCAGAATAAATAATAAGGGCCTTAAGCTGCAGTAAGAAAGATCTAGCATTAAAGGGCAGTGAAACACTAGAGCAAATGGAAAAGGCCATGTAAGAAAAATCTCTGTATGTGGGGGTTTTTAAGATCAAAGTAGGCAAAACACCTGGAAAAAATGACATTTACAGTCAAACCTACCTTGTAAAGAGAACAAATTAAAAAACTCCAGAGATCACTTAGAACTTTATTTGTCTGGATTCCGTGATAAATTGTAAAGCCAAGTAACAAACCAATCCAAACACAAGTCTCCCAAAATTCTAGATGCATTTGTTAACTGTTAAAGTGGCTGAAGTCCAAAGCCTATTCTTTCTGAACACTGAGACTAGGATCAGCTAAGAGAGATCACTATCCAACAGTCAATACTGTCACCAAGCAACACCAGAAAAGTACTTACTGCTATCATAGTTAATTTCGTTTTGAAATACTAAAGGAAAATATTAAATCTACAAAATGAGCAAGTCATGCTACTGTTCAATAATCTATCCCTTGTAAAACCAAATATTTATATGACCTTAAAAAGGGACAATACAACACAATCCTGAATTCTATTCTACTTTTCTGCTATGCAATATATCAACATCTAATATGCACCACAGACAGATTTATTCATAGATTTTCAACAGCAGCTGTGTAAATTTCTCACAGAACTTCTGGACTGATACCTTAATAAGGATATACCTCCTTTGCAGCAGTGTTCAGAGGCTTGTGTTCTAATGCTTTATTTAGAAGTCACTTAAATCCCCATACAAAACTGAAAGTTACAGGTCTATTTAACTACAAAGCATTATGAGACTTCTTTTAGTTTTATTAGCATAATACAGAAGCAGGAGAGTGTCCCTCTAATATCTGAAAGGAGATCACATCAAAGAATAAACACAGATTATATGGCATGGAGAGAAAAGGTGCTTCATTATCAGAATAAGCAGCTGGAACTGACTTCTGTGCTGGGAAACAGAAACCCAATGAACTGTCCAACGAGGACTATGTAATTCAAAAAATTTAAGGACAGCATTGAAACAGACTCTGGATTCTGAGTATGAATCCTATCTAATGTAAAGAAAAAAGTACAACCTGGAAGCTGTGCTTTAGAACACCTTTCTATCCATAATCCCAACAGTATCAAGACCCACTATTATGTTATTCTGATAGTTACTTCTTACCCAATCCAAAAACCAGCTTTAAACCATTTCACACCAAGAAAGAACATTCTTGATGGGCCACCAGTCATGTTGTGCTTTATTTCAGTCTCTTAGGCTACTTGGATAGTTTTACTTGTACTCAGGTTCAGAATGGAGCTCAGAACAGAGTGCAGACCCAATTTCCAAGCCAGTAATTCACCCTTGTGGGTACTGCTTTCAAACGCAAGGAGCATTTGCCTTTCTGTATCTGCAGGTTGTATCTCTGATTTTCCTTTTAGTTAGGCAGTCTCCAGGCTCAAGTAGATATAGTAGTTCAATAAATACTACGCATCAAGCATTTTACTTCAGCAAGCTCACCTGGATATTTTGTTGGTTGTAGACTGCCCCTAGCAGCAAATGACAGTGATTTCAGACAAACATGAATCCACAGGAGCATCACAATTGAATAAACAAAATTAACTTGTCTTATCTAAGCTTAGGACTTCCTTCTAAGGCAGATAGAATCTATTTAATTCTGGCAACACCATTCAGAAAGCCATGTTTTTAACTGATGCCAACTTAGAGTCCACTTCTTTACAGATCCTGCACTGCTTCTCTTGTATATTTTGACAACACTAAATACTGGTTCTGAAGTTACCTGCTCACAGTTTCTCATCAGAAAGCTTGTCAATGCTAAAGGACTGGAACCTCCACTCATCAACTCCAATCAGGCAAATGCCTGTTCTAATTGGAGAGGTAAATTTGGAAGGTTGTTGTTAAGACTTTGTCCAGTTCCTCAGAACATCAGAAGTAAGGCTAATTAGAACAGCTTTATCTAACAGCCACTGTTAAAAGTAATACGGCTGTAAGCAGCCATAACATAGATATACATGGGGCACTTCAGTGGGAGGAGCTGAAGACCTTGTCCTCAGTTAAACTTTGTGTAGCTTCAGTAAGCTGAGTGACACTGTATGGCCATAACCAAATGAGGAATCTGGTCTTCAAACCCTAACAATGGAAACCAACCCATAGGGATGTACATCCTCATTTTGCTTACGCTGCAGAAGATCGACACCCACTGGCAGCAACAGTTTAAATATGTAATTGTTGCAATTTGGGTCTACTTGATAAGAGTTGTTAAAAAGTTTCACTTGAGAAAAATTCATCATAGTAACAACCCTACACACTTACCTGTTGAGTCAGCACTACCGCCTGAGGTTTCAGAAGTTGAAATTCCAAGGGCATCTGGAATATCTGCAACGTAACCCTCCGGAGGAAGATTCACTGTGTACATTCTCTTTGGAGGCACAGTTGTATTGTCACTACCTACAAAACAGAAAACACAAAGCGTCTGGCTACTGATTTTGGTATAGATTTTCTCAAATGTTTTCCCAACTACAGCAATGATAATAAGTGGTCTCGAAAGTCCTTATAGAGAAAGTGAGAGAAAGTCAGGTTTAGAAAGCTGAAATTATTCTATGACAAACAAAACTGCACCAAAATCTGTAGCAGCTACAGTTAAATACTACACAGAGTAGTTCTTCCCATCAGAAACATTTTTTCCCCTTGTGTCAGACAACTTTTCTACTCCACCTTCACATGAAACTTCCATGTACAGTGATATTTTAAGAGATATTCTGCAGGTTTTTCCCCACCCAGCATGAGCAGACACTGCTTCTTTTACAAATTGTTTCATAAAAGATGGATTACAAGCTGATTACAAAGCTGTAGAAGAAATGGAAAAAGAATCACAGAACTGTGGTTTGTTCATTTGCAAGCCTTTTAAACATAGCCTATGCTTGTTTCCCCTTGGCTGCCCAAGCACCTCTTCATCCTTTCTCTGTTTCTTCCTGTGTCTGTATGTGTGCGAGGGAGGTGGAAGTGTGTCAAGCACCAGCTTTCCAACTACTTCACTGTATAGAAAATCATTTGTGATGATAGCAATAGATCGTTTTTGTGAGAATTCTTTCCTCTCTAAAAGGTATTGAAAAACACATGCAAGTGTGGCAGTATAAACTTTTCATTTGCTCACCAGCCAAGAACTAACTCTGTTGGAATAACAGATGCACCCCTGCTCCAGTTACACAGAACCAGTCCAAATAGCATACTGTATTTTTTTTTTTTTCTAAGCAGTACACCTCAACCACAGGGAAACAAAAAGCTTTCCAGAAGGCCAGGATGTAAGGGTGCCCCCTGATGCCACAACGTAATTTCAGACAGTTCAGTGTGGTGGGTTTTTTTGTTGGTTGGTTTTGCTCCATAAGCCAACACAGACACAGAACTAGCCTTCCCTTCATAGGGGCCATCTGCTCCTTTAAAGCACACAGCCAGAACTGTTAAGATAGTATCTTTGGCAGGCAGACACAAATTAACTTCCTTACAACACAAGCTTGCTCAAAGATCCCAGCTGATCTGAATCTATTACCAAGCTACTATGATCAAACTAATAACTAAACATTAAAAATGAAGTTGCATCTGATCGAAATTTCTTGTTAGGCATCTGTTTCTGAGCTGTAATTTAACTATACACATTGCATGCAAATGCATAATTTAACTATACACTGACATTTCTCAGAGAGCACACTTCAAAGAGTTCAGTATGACTGATCATTTTAGATATCTATGATGGAGTACATTTCAGAACATTCAAGGTACTTTTGAAAAGCTACATCACAGCTGTTTTCATCATCAGGATGTAATTATTTTGTTTTGAGAACACATTAGGAAGTTACTGCTTTTTCTTGAACAAGCCAGAAAATTACAAACTGATATTGATGATGCTTACTTTAAAGGATAATAAAGGAAAAGAAATAAATAATACAGAAAGAGGAAGAACAATTACATGATCTGGAAAAAGATCCACTAAAAATTAATGTGGCATAATTCTTCAACAGATCCTTTCTATGAAGATGATGCCAAGTCACTGAACTGGCAGTACTTGCACTGATTTCCACTCCCCCTCATCCCAGTTCATTCTAAGTGCTAATTGGCAACAGTTTTAAATTACAAGGATGTAAAAATACTTCTTGAGTTACTTCTTTCTGAACACTTTTAAGTCTCCACTTTTTTACGCAATTTGAATTTAGGTTTTTGTAAAACAAAGATTGCCATGAGAACATTAAACTCAATTTGCAGCAGTCCCACCTAACTCAAAACCTTTAATCTTAAAAGAAGTAGATATATTGGGATAACAGCTTCCCAGGACAAAACAGCTACACGTGACAGAATTTGGGGAAATATCTGTAACACCTAATCTTACAAAGAACAGCAACAACTTTTACAATGTAAATGAATGATGAATCAAAACAATTTCAAGTTTAAACACAAGCCCCCAAAAGCCATATTTATTCACCCCATATGCGTCTTCAAGTAGTTTACAAACCATAAATCAAGCATTAGTCTTCACTAAACCTGCGCAAGTATGTAAAACCAAACTACCACCATACCATAAAAAAAACATACAGATAACTGTATAACCTCAGTGTATTAAATCAGCCAGTCTCGAACTACTAAATCTAGACTTTTCTGGCCTGGAGCCATAGCCTCCTTGGGCTGAAATTGGTTGGGTATAAAATCATAAACATTGCTGCAAAGAAAATGATTAAGCTTATAAAATTGTGACATAAAATGTTTTTCTTTGACTAATTAAAGTAATCAGATACTGCAGATATTCAAGAATCCTCTCATTTCTAATAGTTAAAAAGTCATGAATCCCATTTTTGAAGTTTTATTTTATGGAAGAAAAAAAGCATCTAAAGGTTATTTACAAAGCCATAAAAACAACAAGCATTACTCTTAAAGGCAAACTAAGAATATAGAATGAATATTTTGAATTGTCTCCTATACATGTTCTTCTCCACAATATTCCCCACACTAAGAGCTCCTTTGCACGTAAATTAACCTTGCGCACAGAGTAAAGAAATGCATCCAAACTATACTGTTATCAAGGGGGCACCTGCGAGTACATCAGTAAATGGCCTAGCTATGTTATCACTTGCTATCCTACAGCAATCAAGTATCGGTCCTTTTAAGAAGGAGCTGAAGGTAAAACTTCCATCCACGCAAGACTGCCAACTGCCCAGTCTGTCATTATCTCAGGCAGATGCAGGATTTTTTATTTTAAGCCTAATTTTCAGCATCCTTAAACTTTCCCCTACCTGCAGCTCAATGGTGGCAGATTACACTAGCAGGTTTTCAGATCTCCGGAACACAAAGCGTGCTTAGGCACACCTCAAATGCAGAGTTGGCCAGACATGTTCATATAATCTTGGTCCTTTGCTTGCTAGTAAGCCTGATTAAACCCTGGGCAGAGACTGAATTGCTTCCAGGTTTCTAAAGTGGGTTGACCCTGGCTAGCAGCCAAACTCCCCCTACACGGGATGAAGGTGAGGCACAGAAAACACAAGAAGAACAGGAATGAGAGAGCTTATATGTCAAAGACAGGGAGATCTCTTACCAGCTACTGCTGTGGGCAAAACAGACTCAACTTGGGAAAATTGATTTAATTTACTGCCAATTACTCGAAATATTTATTTACTGACTTGGCCATTGGGAAACAGAAGCATAAATTAAAAATGCAAACATTAAAACACTTTAGAAAACATCTTTTCTCTCCAGCTCATGTTCACTCCCAACTTCTCTCCTCCCAGCTATCACTGCAGGTTACACTCAGTCTCTGCAGCGAGGCAGCACAAGGTGGCCTCGGAAGCTGTTTACAGTATGTATGTAACAGCTTCTCTTTGCTGACTCTGCCTTTCTACTTTTCCCCAGGGCCCGTGGGGGCCCTCTGTGGGCTTCAGTCCTTCAGGAACATTTCATCAACCACAGAGCACCTCCTTTATCTCTGGTTCCTGCTGTTACTTATCAGTCCTTCTTGTTCCATCCTGTCTTGGAGTGCTCTCTCCTTTCCCACACGTTTTCCCAGAGGCATCATCACCCCTGCTGCAGGGCTGGGCTCAGATGTGCCCTGCAGTAGGTGGGCTGCATCCAGCTGGAACTGGCTGTGTCCGGCACGGGGCAGCCCCAGTGCAAGCACTCAGTACAGCTTTGCAATGGTATACATAGATCTTGTCATTCCCATGAAGCACTTTTCTGCAACTCAAATCCTTGGTAACTCACTGCTGTGCTCCCACAGGGCAGGACTCCTGGAGCAAATATACCACTCAAGTCCAGAACCCCGCTAGAACATCTTGCCACCTCCCCCAAACCACTGGCAAGTCAGCCCAGCCTGACCACAACTGCGATCTATCCCACAAAATTATCCCCTGGGAACACCCAGCTATCACTTCTCAACATGGAAGAGTTTACTCCACAAAAAAGGTCTTTACAGAAAAGAGAAAGAAGAGAGGGTTTAATACTAGATCCAAGGTTTGATGAGTTCGATGTCACACCTTCACAAAAGTCATTATTCTTAGTAGGCACTTACTGTGTGGTGTTACAGAAGATATAGCATGGACAAAAGTAAGGCTCTAAAAAGATCTGTTATCTCCTTTAAGAAGTTTGTATTAAAGTATATTTTTACTTATTATGTAAGCTAGAACATGACCATCTTCTAGCTATTCCTCATTTTTATTATGATTTATTACTGAGACTACAGCCTGAAAACCATGACAATCCCCAGTGCACACACACAACCCTTTATTCTCTACACGCTATAGATCCAGTATCACTTTCTCCCTCATTGACTTGCAAGACAAGCGTCTTTAAAGGAAATGCACATGCAAATCACAGGCAAGAGTTTTGTCTCCTCCAAAAAACCTTCATAAACTTAAGTGTAGCAAAGATGGTATCAGTGACTAATAGTGGGATATAGACACCTTGAGGGTCCTCCTGACCTGTGGTACTGAAAAATAGGTACATTTCCAGTTGATCAATGTGAAGGCATTAGTAGTCCTTCATCACCATGAACACTGTAACAAATTTCTTAATCTCAAACACACTCCATTGCCCAGTGTATATACAGTTTTGTTCTGATGATATCCAAGTTCTTGAACATCAAGCTATAGTTAATCTGTCACGGTAGGTACGTCAGAGTAACTTAAGGAACACAAGCTGTTATATGGTGTGCAATCATCCTCTGCTCACAGGTTGACTTCTACAGGATTGTTTTCCAGTCTCAAATCAACACACACAATAAAGTGCTTTCCACAAAGGCAGAACCTTTTAGCTCAAGTAGTCTTCTGTGAAATCAGAAAGTACAATCCTTTTCCTTGGTGCGCTGCACAATTCCTGCTGCTTGACCTTAGCCTTCAGCAGGATTCTCTCCCTCAATACTAGGTATGTCATATTGGGTAGAGAGAAAAAATTACAGTAATAATAAACAACCTAGCAAAGAATGGACAGTCTCTTACTGATGGTCATTTGTTTACTCACATGATAACCATCACAAAGTAATGGAAATGTTGTGCTGCTTTGCTGGGTGATTGGGATAGCTGATGAATTATTTCCGTACAAATTCACTACTGCAGGTAGGAACTTCCCTCTCACAAAATTATGGAATTCCCTTTATGGAGAGCTAATAAATATAGTTTGCTCTTACAGTCTAATTCCTTTAGCTTGTGCACCTCTCGTGCACAATGTTAGTAATTTAACTAACTGAAAAATTTCTCTCATCTGCAAATATCCATCCCCTCATTACCTGAACTTTACTGCAATAAATAAGGAGTCACTCAAACTACTTTTTGGCTTAAGAAAATACACTCCTTCCAAAGATTCTTCATCTCTTTCTAAATAAAGTCAATTAGGTGTCCATAAGACATTCAGTAATCTCATGTTACATTAGTTGCTACTGTCACATATTTTATTAGCACCAATACCTGTAACAGAATACTGAAAAGGTATTTTCATCTGCAGAGTTTCTCAGCTTTAGAATTTTGAAGATGTCTCCTATTCTACTTTAAATAGTAAATTTACCTGCACGCCAGGTAAAACTTCAAAGCATATAGTTCCATTCTAAAGGGCACAATTACACAGATTCAAACAACAAATTAATGAAAGAAAAAAAAAAATCAGGTAATTAAATAGATCTATGTTTTCCTCTGGCTCTGAAAGTCCTCAAGCAGCAAACTGTTGGAGAACACCATGGGGAAGTAGTACAATATGCTCGCTTACTTTATTGCTATATTCTCTTTGACACATTGTGGTCACTACATACTAGTGGAGGCAGCAGTATGCATGGTTTCTTTTTTTTTTTGGAATGACCTTAATTTCTGCTACTTTATTCAGTTATTTTTACACAGGAAAAATCCGCTATCCTTTGATGTTCAAGAAATAGCATGTTTCCATTGCATTCCCAGACTTATTATTTTTTAATAATAATAATAATAATCAATAATAATAGAAGCCTAGCCATATTACAGTAGACTGTTCCAAATTCTTAGGATATACATGTGCCATTTATGACTGGTAGCATATTGTCACTTAAGTCAGTTCACTCCAGCCTCCCTCCTGACACTTCATATTACTAGAACTGCTTCACTTCATTAAAAAGAGAAAGTCTAGATAAAAAGAGAAACCTCCAGATAAGAGGTTGCTCCCTCTTCTCAAATAATGGAATTGACTATGAAGCAAATGCAGTCAGGCATTCCTTTTTATGACTTGGTGACTGAAAACACTTGATTAGATAAATACAACTAGGTCTGCAAGACTTACTTTTGACTGAAAATTTCTTTTTCTACTCATAGCCTTTGGCTTCTTGGCCTGTGATGACACCTGCCAGTTATCACATGGATGAGCAAATTGATTTCTCTTTCATCCCACCAGCGTATGATCATCTGCAGCCAGTCCTCGTGACTACCAGGCTTCTCAGGAGCTCAGATGAGTACAAAGTTTCAGTAAGCACATCCCTAGAGAGCTGATGTTTGCCTATGGCTTCGGGTCTGGAACCAACTCCTTCAGCAGCAACCCCCAGCTCTCTCCCCTGTACAGCACGCAAACTGAAGAAAATGCAAGAGGAAAGGAGTAGCTGACTGCTGCCTTACAGCTTGTCCTTTCCAATGTACTAAGATAATTATATTTTCAGTGAAACTAGATATAGTCATTCAGTGCTGCCAATGGGTTTGATGGGATGGATTCCCAACCCTTTTCAACAAAGCACATTGCAATATTTCTTGAAAGAAGGGTTTACTTAATATTTGACAAGCTACATTTCAGCCTTCTTGTTCAAACATAAGAATGATTAGAAAGGAGGGAGAATGGAAAGAGGAGTAATGACAGCATCCAAATGACTGATGATCCATACAACCATCTTGTATTAAATGTCTCAAATACTTCTACAAATATTGCCAAATTAGTTACCTTTTTGTTAAGCCTCTGTACTTTTGAAAAGCTGCCTACATTGGATTTTATTTACTCTGTCTTTAGATTCTGTTTTGCAATTCAAATTAACTTTCCATTTTATTAAAATCTACTGTACTCAGGTTCAAACACCCATAACAGGTTATCTTGACAATTCCTTATTTCTCAAAGCTGTCTCATTTACCTTCTCTAAAGGCTCAGGTAAGTCTTTCCCATACAATAGCATTTTACCACAGTCTTAAGCTTTCTTTCACTCTGAAGGTTAGTAGTTTCTTTCCATAAACACATTTGCACTTCTTACACTTTCGACGGCTATGTATTTATTTCAGTGTAGACTGCATCTTCAGTATAAAATCAACATTCTCTTCCACTCAATAGCAGGCCTTATCAGTGCCTCACGTGTATGAAGAGCAGGAATTCAATTTTTTTCTTAAGACCTGAAACAGGTGTAAGATGACCTAAAAACTAATACAAAGCTGTTTTTTTTCCTGTTTTAAACTATGCCATACATCATTAAATATACCTATATAAAGGAAAACAACAAAAGCAAAACCACAAACCAAAAAAACCCGAAACAAACAGGGTACTGTTTTCTTTTGCTTTTCATACCTTACAAGCATTTTTTTTTCTTGTTTATTTAAAACACGTTTTTAAACCACTCTGGTTTCCGTTAATATTTCCAACAGAATAACTGCAAGTTGTCAATTAAAGTAACATGGTCAAACTTGCAAAGGGGGCTTGATGCTCAGAGGACTACAGCATGAGAAGAAGTAAACAACTTGAAAAAATCCTCAGTACTTCCTCATCATTGTCCTCTTCAGCTTGATGGAAAACAAAAACATCAGAATGAAATTGAGGTCTACAAAGACACACCTATTTTACAAAGCCCAAAACTGAGATGGGAAATCCTTAAAAAAAAAAACAAACAACAAAAACCAAACCCCAAAAAACCCCCCAAAACACCAAACCAAAATCAATCAAAAAACCCACAAACAATAATAAATAAATTAAAAAAAAAACCAACCAAAACCCCCCAAAAAAACCCAAACAAACAAACAAACAAACCAACCAACACACCACACAAAAAAAGTCAGACAAGAGAGCTCAAATTCACTTCTCTCAGCACCTCCCACATGTACGCTAACTTTAAGGGAGTTTTTTGGACACCTAGAAAGGCTATATTATGATCTACTTCATTGGAGATAGGAGTTAGCATCATAATAATCCAGCCTGAGTTTCATTACATTAGAAGTGGCAGACATTCTTTATCAGACAGAAAAAAAAACAGGTTAAAAAAAAAAAAGAAGTGAAAATCCTTCTTGTTCTCAACTCATCATCTGAGGAAGAACTTTTACCTATGAACCATTAAAACATCTACACTCCCTTGGAAAAAGTAATGAAAACAAAACAAAATACAAAGTGAGACTGAAGTAGAGAAAAAGCCCTGATCAAAGGAACCAAGAAACAGAACACTTGCAGAGCAGAATCTGACAGTAGGCAGGTGGCAATTTAAAGATTACAAGACAGCCAATTTAAAAAGTGGTACAAGCTATTTTATATGAAAGTTGAATATAGGAGGTAATGAAATCAACATCCAGCTAAGTATTATTGAAAAGCTCCAGTGTCTCATATGTCCTGGTATATGATTATAGGCAACATTTTGCTTAAGCGTCTAAGAATTCTAGCTGTACAAACAGGAAAATAAAGCTATCTTAATACTAAGTTAGTACTCACCTCAATTATTTCTTCTAGTGCTGCAGATCTTATTTGTTCAACACACTTTTCAAAAGCCAAATACACCCCTGTCAAAATATATATATATATAGCATAAAAGCAGCAACACTGAATCTAAAGGACCATGTCTAAGTTGCAATTAGTTAATTACCCTCACTGATTAAGCAATTGTGTCACTACTGGGACTTACCTGGAACTAGACCAGAAAATAAACAGATGTGCTCATCAGAATAGAAATAAACAAAGTTTAAGGTTTTGAACTCACACACACACTTTTTTAATTCTATATTGGAATTCATCAGCAAGAGCTCATTCCTGTTTGTATACAAAAATAATGCAAACACCCAGAGCACAAAAAAATATGAAAAATCATTTTCCCAGAACATAGCTCAGTACTAAGTCCAGATAAGCATTTCCACTTTTCCAACAGTGGTTACAGGGTCAGTTGGTAGGAAAGACAAGTAGGAAATTAGCATGTTAAGAGCAGAAAACATGAAATTTGACTCAGAACAACTATGATTTTGACAAAGGCAGCATAAGTAATAAACTCCTTAGTGTAAAAGGGAACACGAGAGGCATCTCACACAGCCTGTTTTGTCATCAATACATCAAAATAATTTCAAACAGGGAGACAAGGTGGACAATGAGAACATTATCACACACAGTTACTATGCTACAGTTTGAGCTGCCTAAGGACTGTCTATCAGCCCTACTCTAGCTGAAACACAACCATTTTATTAAGTCCATACACAAGCCATCTTTGTTTCCTTTCTCCAGATAATTAGTTTTCCTGCAGCTGGCTACATTTAGGTTTAGAACTTGTTTACACTTGCAGCTAAAGCTGGCATTTTCTACTCCAATTAGGCAACCGCTACATACTGGATGAACTACTAGTTAAATTGCTTTCAGTTATCACAGAGGCCAGCAGATTTCTTCATGACAGCTAAGCTGTTTGAAATGAAGATGCAGAAGAGCGGAATGAGTGAATGTATATACATGAGAACACTGGAAAAGAAAAGAATCTGCCAACCAACAGGAAAAAAGTAAAAAAGTAATAACAAAAAAGCATTGCTTAGGGAGCTGTAGACTGAACTACAAGGCTGCTTCTGTCACAACAGAAGTTACAGATATGCAGCCCACTCAGTCTGAGCAGAGACAGGGTTTTTTCTTTCTTTGTGGTACGTGTGTCTGTTCCCCAAACCCCAGATCTCTACATTCCCTGCAAGCATACAGCTACCAGCTTGTAAATCTGCTTGGGCACCATTTCTACCAAAGTCACCACAGGTTGGTGTCTTCAGTCAAATACTCGCTTCTGGATATATCTGTCCCATTTTCACAGTAGAATGAGACTGTAATACAGCATGTAATAAGAGAATTTTTAAACCCTTGAGAGAATAACACAAGACCATGTGACAACACTTTGTTATATAATAATTATAATCTCCATTGCTCTTTAGCTTATTCACAATAGACAGCTTTTCAGAATAATTAACTAAAAAGAAGCAGAATCGTTTAATTCTGAAGCTGTTTACTGCATTAGGTACTGTTAGAGTTTAATTTCTCAAGTATATGCACTTCATCAATTTGACCAACTAAAAGCCAGGGCTGTCCAGGCATATTTTTTAGATAAGTTCTGTCTTCCAGGCACCTCTGTTATGAGTGTAAGTTTTCTATAATAGAATGGCTGCAGGAAGGCAGGATTAAGATTAGTAAGGATGCAGTCCAGGTGTCCCAGTGATGATGTCTTAAACACAATGTACAGTCAGCATTAATAACTTTAATGGAAAAATTAAGAGGGACAACAAAAAAACACCTATGAAAATTACACAGCTGCACTTTTTTTTTGGCAGGAATACTTCAAATAGGATAACAATGCTGAGATATTTTACAGTTGATATTTATTTAATGAATATGGAATAAATTGCATTTTATGTATTTATACAAGATAATACATATTCCCTTATAAAATGAACCAAATCCACTAAAACTTAGGAATAGTAACAGCTTAGTACTTTTCTGCGTTACCTCTTACGTAAAGAAATGAAGGAAACAAAAAAGGATCAAATAGGTTGTCTCCAAATGATCCGAGACACTAGGCTTTCTGCATTCCAATTTCCTTCTTCAAAATTAGGGAAAAGGCAAAACTCCAAAGTGGAACAGCATGCTTTATACAATATATTTACATATATATATATGCTTTATTCTATATAATTTATAGAAAATTTGAATACTATATATTTTAATTGCATACAATTCTCCTTCTTCAATAACTCTTACATTTTAATTTTTATAGGGAAGATGCTAAATATCAGTAAACCCCAAGTCCTTTAAAAAGTGTTTATAATTCTGGCCAAGAAAAAGGCCTGAGACTAAGGAGGCCATTGAAAGACTCTACAAGACTCTACAACTCTACAGTTTGCAAGTGTCTAGTCAGAAGCATGCATATTTCTTTGAATATATAAAGGTATTAAAAATGATTAGTGAGATTTTAAAATATCAACAGAAACCACAGAACTGCAGACCTCAAGAGAAATACCCTCCATGAAATTAATCCTTGTCACAAATAGATCCTGACCTATCAAGGGCCAGAAACAAAGCCAATCCTCAGAACAAAACTCAGTCAAAGCCCATGCCCAAATAAGTAATTCATACTTAGAAATGCTTTCTCAGTCTTTTGCCAGAAACTATTTTTTTTGTGGCACAGCAAGTTTTAAAGCATTTATAATACTGGACTTGGAAGCATCTTTGCAAGCTTAGGGAAAAATAAATGAAGTCCTCTTATTTGTAGGACATTTCAGTTTTCTATTTCCTCTTTTAATACTGTCTGCTAAGAAGGCTCAGGTTTATTACATGTATGCGTATCTTCAAATGGTTTAAGGTAATAAAGCTGGTTGTCTAGTCCCTCTTAAATTTTGTGTTGAAGCAAGAAAAACTGTTTTCTTCCATCTTCTGAAATTAAGAACTATAGCTCTTGCAATGGAAGAGTGAAGTTCCTCAAGGGGAAAAATGTTTAGCAAGGCTTTCTAATTGCCTTGGGGTGGGGAGGAACTCCCACTGATGGTAAAATAGCGGAAAAACAAAGTATGATTTAGGACAACTTGAATCCAAAGGGAAAGTACATCTTAATATGCCCTTGAACAGAAATTTTGGCCATAAGCAGGTGGTTGGGTTTTTTTGGGTTTAAGTAATTTAAAATAAAAAATAATTCTATTTTTAAGAGATAATACGTAAGTTCTTTAGGGTTCAGAAGTGTGGCACCTCTATATGATATCTCAATCCCTAACAGAACTACTGCCTTCCTAAAAAAAAGCAAATGGCACTCAGAAGATCACTCTGTAGTCACAAACAGTGTCCCTCAAAGCTCTCCTTCAATCTCCAGTTATTCTGGGTCTTATTGCAAGCTTTAGTTCCAGAACTATATGAGAAGCTTTATGGAACAACCCTTTCTGATTATTATCAGAATTATTATTGATATACCAAAATTAAATGAGAACCAGTCACTAGCATGGGTCCTGATCTTCTATATACTTAAGCATCTCAACTGCAACTTGATCTCAAAAAAGGAACATAAATGCAGATATTCACAGGATATCAGAGTATGGTCTTTAAATTTTATGGGCATAAGTCCCTATTATGCTTCAACAGCAATGCTGCAAACTGCGTTTCAATAAATATCAGACTCTGAGGAGTGTTAGCTCATGCAAATCAGTAATGGTATTTTCAGTTTGAAAATAACTGTTAAAGGCAAGTAGAACGCCGTGATGAGTTATACTAAAAATTGTTACTTAATCCTAGAAAATAGTTAGACTTAAGTCAACTTCTTTTTAAAGAAATCCTCAGTTTCTTATTGGCACTAAATTAAATTATTCAGTACATTTTGTAGGACTGAAGTAATCACTTTCAAACTAGAAAGAAACTCGTATCCACACACAAAAATTACCTAATTTTCCATTGTCCATCTTAGACTACTGCTACTCAGCTGTTTCCTAATTATACCTACAACCTTTGGTGTACAAGAAGAGTTACTTAAAATACTATACGATCAAAAAAATTCAGACAACTCCTTCATGTTTTTCCTCATGCAAGACCGCACAGCTTATAGCTCCAAATCTTATATCTTTTCACTAAAGACATATTTTCAGTGCCCAATGCTATAAAATCACAATGTGTAAGTGACTATTCATGCAGGACCTCCTTAAATTTAAATTAAACCACAGCCAGAGAAGAATGGTTAAATTATCCATTGGTTTCACAGATGGGTAACTTATTTCTCTTTTTCCAATAAGTTTATCACTGCAACCCTCTTCAAGGCATTTTTGGTTTTTTAAGCACACATTTGTAGAACATCACTCAAGACAGAATCCCTTTTGTACTACCATAGGATTTGCTTGCCTCCAGCAGAAAACAAGCTGTCACTTTGCTGTTAATTTTAAGAACATTCTTGTTGCTTCACTGTGAAAACCCTAAACACACAACTGCTCTTTTTGCTCCATGTTCGTTCCCTTTCCCATGAGCTACATTTTAACCTGTATTAGGATTCCAAATCAAATGCTTTTGTTTAACTAACTTGAATACTGGATTAGGAACCAGGTATAAAAGCCAAAAAAAATAAAATAATCAGAAGAGTTATTGCCCCTCCCCCCCACCTCCTTCTTGTTTGTTCCTACACCCTTCATGAGTTTCAGCTCCAGCTGAGCTCTGGCCTTCATAACTCCATTCCAGCATACTCAGGCAACATCTCTGTATTTTTCTTGGGTATCTAATAAGTACCCACTTTCACCATTTCTGTACTTCTTTTGTGTTGTAAGGGCCCAGAGCTCCCTCTTAACTGCCTGCGCTCATAGCAGCTCTGGTATCACAGAGTTGTTCAGCCAGAGTGCTGTGAAGAGCGAGCTGCTTATGAAAGAGATCTAAGAAGCCATCTTCCCAAGGGCTCACCTCACATCACTCAGGAGCTCCTTTTAAACTGAGGCTTTTAAGCAGCTCCCAGCCAGAGCTAGACGGCAGCCAAGCCTGTGCCTGGGCACATACCCTAATTGATGCACACCCTGACACAGACTTCCCACAGTGGCTTGACCTTGGACCTGCCTTGTCACTATTGACTTGCCTGCAGACATGGTACTGTTGCTGAGCCTGGTTATTGTTACCACACATGCTCTGCTGCCCTTTTTCAGGTATTGTAGGACTGCTTACACGGTGCTGGCACAGACTTGTGCCTGTCTGGCCCCAGCTAGTGTTCCCTCACCTTCTCCTTGCTGCTCCCTGACACATCTGAGCTCAGTCAGGCATCCTGCCACAATTGCTTAGTTTTCTGCATATCAAAATGAGCCATCCATGTGCTTTAAAAAGGCTATTCTTGAAGATCAACCAGCTCTCCGGAGTTCCTTTGTAATTCAGACTAGTTCGCCATTCTATGCTACCAAGCAGAACCCTGAACAAGACAAGTATCTGTTCTTATGTAGTACAGGATTCTAATCCTACCACTCATTTTGCTCTCTTTTTTCAGGACTTTAGTCTCCTGTCCTGGCCCACATCTGCAAACCTTGTTTGTTTATGAGGTTTAGCTGAGCACCTCCTGTAAAGAAAGCTTTTTATACTCTCAGGAAACATGCCTTTTTATTTCAAGCCAGCTTAATGACCTCTTTTAGTATTGTCAAAATTTGGGTTTAGATGAACTGCAACACAAAGCAATTCACACTTCTATACTTGTGCACAGAGCCTTTCACCCACGAGTAATAACACAGCTACCTCATTCTGCAACTCCTCCATCTTTTGGCATAGCATCCACATTTTACAACCCATTTGAAAAACGACTTTTACTTATCTGTCAAAATATTCATGTACCACTTCAATTGCATAAACAGACATAAAATAATGCTCTTCAGCACGGTACATACCCTAACAGAACATAGTGCCTGAACTGATATTTGACTTCTGTTGGGTTTACCTTCCCATGGACCTTCTGTTGCCACATGAGGGCAAGACAAAGCATTGGATCACATATTCCCATCAATGTTTAGGAGTATCTAATAGCAGAGTTCTACCAGTATAAGTAATTTTTTTCACTGTTCCACAGACATTTCACCAGAGACAGTTATAGCTTATACTGAAGTTTCATATTAGCTGCTGCTAAAAGCTGCATTCATGCATATACACTGTTTCTTGCTTTTCACAGGACTTATGCATTGACCTCAAATATTTTAAGTATTAAGTACCACTAGAGCTTGTATTCAAGTTTTTCTGTTCGTATCAATAGATTAAAAGAGTAGATACTACACTATTCTCATGTCAAGTAATTATATTTAAAAGTGTATTATCAGAAAAAGGACTAGGTAGTCTCACCTTGAACTGATTTGCAGGATGTAGCAGTTGATGTGCTAGCATCTGCTGAAGTCTGAACATTATCCAAACTCTTCTCTTTGGATTCTGAGCCCAGATTTCCAAGAACTACCTCCTCTTTTCCACTTGAAGTATGCACAAGAGAAGATGATGAAGTTTCAGCATAGAGTCTTTTCAGTACTTTACCTATGAACACTGTGGGGTAAGAAAAAAATATTTTTAAGAGAAAGAAATTGAGTGTTTTAAAAATAATTGGAGACTTTAAAAAACCCAACTAATTGATATAAGATTGTTTCTCTCCTATTTCATGCAAGTCTGTCTTCAGTAGTCCATACCTCTCCCACGTAAAACTGAAAATAGTACATTAAGAGTCCTAAACTTCAGTCAGAAAAGCAGCTTCAAAACCCCAGAGTTCACTAGCAAGGTTACATTTAAAGCTGTCTATTTGAATATGTTTTGGCAATAAATTTATGCAGTATATTTACAGACTAAACACACATATTAATTTCTTAAATTTCTTTTAAAACCTTCCTACACAAGTGTTATAAGGCTGCTCAAAATGCAGGTCTCTTCTGGCACAGAGGCACTGCAATTGAATCACTCATTAAAATCAGTAAGCTACAACTATTCAATCACATAGAAAAACTAGAAGTAGACAGCAGCAGAAACACATGGTAACCCAATTATTTCTATAGAATTAGCAGTATTCTTATACGCCTCTTCCTCTTATGGGCCCCTTTCTGACGACACTGGCAATCTGCTACTAGTTACTCAATGCAAGCATCACTTGATTAAAGAAAAGTAATATATGCAAATAATATAAAGATGATAGTTTTGCTGATGAGTATATGTACGCATGCATATCTCAAACACTTGAAATTACATATTATATGAAAATATCAGGTAATACTAAGTTTTTATCTATTGCAAACATCTCCAGTTTCATGAATTCTCATCAGTAAAGCAGATATTGTGGGATGGGAGGAGGAGGGCTTAAACAAAAAAAAAAAAAAAAAAGAGAGAGAGAATTGAAGAAAAACACTTTCTCTGGACTCCAATTTTAAATTTAATATACACTGTATGGAGACCATACAAGCAAGCTGGTGCAGATTCTTAAAGTAATTTTGCCATGAGAAAAGGACTTAAAATGTTATAAAAATGGCTCCTACTGCAGCCTAACAGAAGAACATACTATCATCAGGTGACTGTCTTCAATAAATTGTTTTCCTTTACAACTGCATAAAATCACCTTAGCCACCAGCCCCTGATGGATAAAGTTTGTGTCCATGTGTATCTTGGTGATATGCTTCAATAGTCATATAAATGACTAACATGGGGAAGAATGCCTTGTTAGACATTTTCTTAACTCTTACTAGCATACGTAAACACTTTTTGCTTGTGTCCAATCTCTTGAATAATCATAATAATATCATAATAATCAGTGACCTTATGAAAAGCCTCTGGTAAGGTGTAAGCCTGAAAAGATACTTGAGCAGAAAGTTTATGAAGTCTAAATGTCAGTTTTTCTACACTTATCCATCATTCAGTGACATGAAAATGCCTGTGACAAGCTGCAGTGATGCCCTCCATCAAGTAAGCAAGCAAGTGCAATCAATTTTGAAAGTTATGGGTTAAGACTGCTATTCAAAGACAGACAGACACTGACAAGTTACTATTTTCATAAGATTCCCTTGCCAGGGTATTCTACAGCTAGAAAGACAAAATCCACAATTACTCTCCTCAGAGGACAACTAGAGAAAGTAGGTAGAAACAAGCAATATAATAAGATGAAGTTAACTGCCCTTTGCAGATCTCTGACTCCAAGGCAACTTATCCCAGAGGTTTATCCTGGATCCTTTCCCTAAGTACTGCCTACTAATACTGCAGCATTTTAACGAACTCCAGTAGAGCCATTACCGAATGCCATGGTTTAATGCTGGTAGGCAGCTAAGCCCCATGCAGACACATGCTCACTCTCCCTCAGCGTGATGTGGGAGAGAATAGGAAAGGTAGAATTGAGACAACTTGTGGATTGAGATAAAGACAGTTTAATAGGTCAAGGAAAAGCCATGCACACAAGCAACACAAAACGATTTACCACTTCCCATCATCAGTCAGGTGTTCAGCCATCTCCAGGAAAGCAGGGCTCCATCACATGTGTCCACGATGATCTGTAAAACACACTCTGTATGTGTGCCAACATGTTGAACCCCATCACAATCAGCAGGCAGGTCTCAAGGGTACCTAAAGGCCATTCAGAACCTTCAGAACTCTCAAGGCTGTAAATGGTCTGGTGGGGGGGCTGGGAATGTAAGGGAATGTCTCCTTCATGGGTTGACTACCCGAGGAGGGGAAAAAAGATGTGTAATTGCTAAACACTTCTATTAT
>WYDI02017198.1:0-12245 GCA_009867235.2 Psittacus erithacus
CTGACTGGTCTGTAGTTCCCTGGGTCATCCATTTTCCCTTTCTTGAAAATGGGGGTTATATTTCCCTTTTTCCAGTCATTGGGAACTTCACCCAACTGCCTTGATTTTTCAAATACAATGCACAGTGGCTTAGCAATTTCATTTGCAGCTCCTTCAGGACCTGCAGATGGATTTCATCACGTCCCGTGGACTTGTGTATGCTCAGGTTCTTAAGATGGTCTCAAACCACATCCTATCCTATAGTGAGACCTATGCATCTCTGTTCTCACAGTCCCTGTGTCTGCTTTCCAAGACTTGGGTGGTGTGATCAGAGCATTTGCCAGTGAAGACTGAGGCAAAGAAGTCATTAAGAACTTCAGCCTTCTCCAAATCCAGGGTGGCCAGTTCTCCTGATAGCTTCTGGAGGGGCCTACGTTGTCCCTAGTCTGTCTTTTATTAGCAATACAGCATTCATATATTCTTCCCAGGCCACATGCCCTTTCTTCCACTTTTAATAAGCCTCTTTTTTCCCTCAAAGTTTTCTCAGCTGCTCTTCATCCATCCAAGGAGGTCTCCTGGCCTTCCTGCTGCTCTTTCTTCTAGTTGGGATGCAACACTCCTGAGCTTGTAGCATATGATCCTTGAATATCAGCAAACAATCTCGGGACCCCTGCACTTTAGGGCTATATCCCATGGAACCTTACTTAGCAGGCTCCTGAAGAGGCCAAAGTCTGCTTTCTTGAAGTCCAAGGCAGTGAGCTTGCTGCACGCTCTTCTCACTGTCCTGTGGATCTCGAATTCGACCATCTCATGATTGCTGCAACCAAGGCTGCCCTGGGGTGTCACATTTCCTACCAGCCCTTCCCTGTTGGTGAGCATGAGGTCAAGCATGGCACCTCTCCTTGTTGGCTCCTCTATTACTTGCAGAAGGAAGTTGTCTTCCACGCAATCAAGGAACCTCCTGGATTGCTTGTGTTGGGCCATATCGCCCCTCCAACAGATATCAGAGTGGTTGAAGTCCCCCATGAGGACAGGCACTTGTGAGCATGAGGCTGTTCCTGTCTGCCTATAGAGTGCTTCATCCACAGAGTCCTCTTGATCAGGTGTTGTGTCACAGATCCCCACAATAATGTTTCCCATTGCTTTTCTCCCTTTATCCCTGACCCACAAACTCTCTATTGACTGATCACCTGTTCCCAGACAGAGTTTCATACTCTCCAGCCTATCCCTAACATAAATAGCAACTCCCTCTCCCCATTTGCTGGTCCTGTCTTTTCTAAAGAGCCTAAAATTAAAAACTTTTTTTAAAAGCATAATTCAGATAATTCAGTCTCTTGTCTTCTTTCATCCTCACGCAGAAGAGAGGAGGAGAGGTGACCTGCCCAATGTCTTCAGCATTGCAGTTATCATCTATGGCAGTCAGAAATCAGAGTCATTGACTTTCGATAAGCACCACAGCTGACAGCGGTGCTGCTGCAGAGCGCTGTTGCAGCCAGGGAGAAGATGGAGGTGTGGCGGGGGCTACCCTTCCTGACACGGACACCAGGACCCCCTCTGGTGGGTCTAATCTGAAAATTTAACATATGATAGCATCCTTTTTTTCTTTTTCTTTTTTTTTTTTTTTTTAATCTCTCCCTTTTAACAGCAGAAACATGAAAACTAACCAGTTTCAATATTTTCCTTTCAAAAAATACTGAAAGTATACCATGGTTATCACATTAATCTTTTCCAAACAGATATAATGGAGAAACAAAGCAGGATTCTAAAACAAGTCTGATCTTTCCAAGTTAGTAAATACTGGTTTAGAACTGCTTGCTTTATTCTTTTCTCCAAAATGGTATTTTGAAACTTGAAGAGTCTTACAGGCAAAAGATTGCCAGCTTGAGTGCAGAAAGATATTAAAATGTAGTGTATCTTGCAGTCATTCCCAGAAGTAGTGGAAAACTGCTCCGTCTTCTCTTCAGTGTCAGGGATCAAAGAAGAATCATTTCAAATGCAATGAACTTTGAGCCATTTCCTCAGGCAGGTAATCAATACTTCAGCGCATACTAAATGTTAACATATTCCATGGCTACAAATATTACCAGAAATGCAATTGTATTAGGGGTTCTCCAGACACCAGTTACATTTAGAGATAGAAAACAAGCCTAAAGTGATATTTATCCTCTTAAAGTATCATAGAAATTTTAACAGGTGGGGAAATAAAAGTCTAAGTCTCAGGAAAGGTAGTCCTCTCAGTCCTGTCTGTCAACTGATGTGCTGTCATATGGTGCATTTAAGACAGAGGAACTATGTGAAAGCAACTACATTTTAGTTTCTTAGAAATGATTAGAGATAGGGAGAATATTAATTAACAGAGTAAAAGCTTAGTGGTTTACTTTAAAGATTAATATATTATTAATGTTCTTGTTTACAGGCAGAAACATACATGTTAATTCTTAACTTGAAAGAAGACACAGTTTCAGGAATGGAATTTTGTAAGTAAAGGGGTGTTTGACCTCAGCAACCCCAGAGAAGTTTTTATACAAAAACTATAAATAAGTTAGTTCCAGATGTAATATCACTTCATGCTTGCGTGCATGATCAGTGGGCTTTCTTTATGATTATTAGTAATAAAAAAAAAAATATGTATGGAAAACAAACTGTTGCCTAGTGTCAAATTCAATAATTAAAATTGCTTTTTTAAAGTGTCCTTTGGAGAGCAGTTGGACTTTTCATGTCTGATATGTGTTTTTCTGCTGGTTTTACATAAGGCAACAAACTACTTGTCAAATTTCCATGTCATCATGTTTGCTTAGTATGTACTTGAT
The DNA here is from genome assembly GCA_009867235.2 of Psittacus erithacus. NCBI lineage: Eukaryota > Metazoa > Chordata > Aves > Psittaciformes > Psittacidae > Psittacus > Psittacus erithacus. Next base: position 2,790 of record WYDI02017198.1, read on the forward strand.
CTAGCAAAAACTAGCTATGACAGCCATATATAATATAAATTCATTATTGGTATTGGAAAATGTATTGCAAACACTTTAGTGCATAAAATTCTCATTATATTTCTGCCCTGGGTTCAGCAGTAGCAGTCATTTTTCTCCTTCTTAGTAGCTGGTGCAGTGCTGTGGTTTTGACTGTTGGCCTGGGAACAGCGCTGATAACACTGATGTTTTTAGCTACTGCTCAAATGTTTAGTCTGACCAAGGACTTTCTGAGCCTCATGCTCTGCCAGGGAGGAGGGGAAGCCTCAAGGCAGCAGAGACAGGACACCTGATCCAAACTAGCCAAAGAGGTATTTCATACCACAGCATGTCATGCCCTAGATGCAACTGGGGGCAGTTACCCGAAAGGGCTAGATGACTGCGGGGTCAGGCTGGGTGTCGGTGTGGTGAGCTGTTGTATTCTTTTCCCTTGTTATTTCCCTTTTCATTGTTATTATTGGTGGTAGCAGCAGTGGTTTGTGTTATACCTTAGTTACTGGACTGATCTTACCTCAACCTGTGGGAGCTGTATTCTTTCAATTCTCCTCCCCATCCATCTGGGACCCAAGGGAGGAAGGGGGGGAGTGAGTGAGAGGCTGTGTGGCTGGGCTTAAACCATGACAATTTCAAATTTGGATTTTTTTTTTTTTTTCATGTCTGAAACTGCAAAAGAAGAAATATTTGGTAAATTTTGTGGGTTTTTTTTTGTTTTTCACAATAATCTCTAGCTAAATTAAATTAGCTCCTTTTTCATCACTGAGTTCTTATTTTCATGACTTTGAGTCATAACCTAATGTTGGTACTAAACCTGTGATCTAATATCTGAGATTTAAAAAGCCATGTTAATGATTCCTTCTGCTTTATTTTAATTTTAGAAAGAAAATAATTCACTTTGTATACTGCAATTTACTGATATAGACTCTATCTTCTACACAACTCATCCTCCTTCTTCCTTTTCTCTAAAGTTTCTCTCATACTGTATAACTCATACTGAAGGACTTACTTGCCAAAGATGCAGGGGAGGACTGATATGACAGAAAGATACTGGCATAGTCTGCAATGAAAGTCAGAATAGTATTATTGTATTATTCTTGTTTTCTAGAATCTGCATTTCTCATGGCTGGGATGGAGATGATCTCACATAGCATATAGCAATGAATGAATCTGCATGATAAAAGTCTCTGGAATCATCATATAAAACCTCTTAAATGGAAAGAAAGCTTTTGCTGATATCTGTAACCAAACTGATGAATGAGACGGCACTGCTGGAGGTTTTACAGCAGTCTGCATTGTCCTTTGGTCTTGGCTTGTCTTCTGAGAATCCAGGAAGAGATTTTACTGATGCAGTGGGCTGAGAAAGACAACCCTGTGAAAAATTAACTGCTGTCATGCAAATCACACCTGAAAGTTAATCAAACACCTGTACAGTGTTTTCATCTTATTCTAAGTTACATTGTTCCAAATTGTTTGGATTAATGAAAATATCTGTTATCTTTAAGTCAAAACATGGTGTAAAAATAACGTGCAAGATAAAGCCTCTTTAGTATACTAGTCATTAAACAAAAAAAAAAAAAAAAAGCTTAGATTACACAATAGAACAAAATATATTCCCACATACTACTCTACTAGACAGTCTGGTTGTTTTACTGTCAAGATTTTCATGACGACCACTGATATGTATTTTCATGTGAGCTGATCCGTTTGCTAAATTAAGAGAAAATGAGATAAAATGTAGCTGTGAATAATAATAATGAGACTGCTTTATTGTGAGATTCGAAATCAGCATTTGAAAAATGAACAGTGTTCATTTTCTGTTAGAAAGAGAAAGCAGCAGACTATATTAAAAATTGCTGACATCTTTAAGGCAATCAGTTCCCTGACATGCAAATAACATAGATTCTTGTAGCATCTGTTTCTTTCTCAAGAATACCTTTTTGGCTAAAAAATGTGCCACGGGTCAACAAGAAGAAAAGAAAAAGGTACTGGGACAAATAAAATTTCATTAAAAATAAATATAAAAACTGTACAGGATTTTAATATACCTTAAAATTTGCTCTTCATTTTCTTGTGTAACATTATCACACTTGCATTTATCTTGAGAATGCTTTGCCCAGTCTGTGAGCCACAAGCCTTATTCATACAAAATATGCTCAAAGATCACTCTAGGCTCAAAATACCCATTTAACTGTAGCCACTCTAGTCATCATCACCATTCACTAAATCACCATCATCATCATCATCTTCTAATTCCCCCTAGCTGTATGGTTTTCTTGATTAAGAAAGCCTGTTTTGTATGCCAGTTGTAATTCTCTCAGTGCCGTTTCAGTCGTGTTGTAAGCAATCTCCAGAATTCTGTCACAGGATCTGGAAGAAAGATGAGTTATTAACTATTCCAAGAGGGGAGTGTTTTCTTGATGGGTAAGTTTTCTGCAAATCAAGGCATTAGAAAACTTGTGCAATGACATTTACTGTTTGTGTACTCTGTGCTCCGTGTAGAATCCTTTAGATGGCATGATATGGAAAAATATGAGTTTGTAGTGAACTCAAGCCAGAGACACCGTGACCTTACACTGTGCTAAATAAAGTCTGGAAAAAATATTCTCTTGTCTCTCTGCACAAGGTTCTATCTCAGATAGCCAGCTCTTCCACGTTATCCAGCCAGCTGTTCTCCAGGAACTTGTTCCAGATGTTATAAGACCCATGTTTAGCTAATGGGAATTGAATGAAATTCAGAAAGACAAAAAGGAAAAAATTGCTTAAAAATTGACAATTCAGAACTCTGTATCTCAGATTTATGAGTTATAGCCTCCTTCAATTTCTACTCAGAAGTCAAGGCATTTCTTCCTTCACTGGCTGAGGACCTTAATTCAATTTAATTTTCTCCATTGTTTCTCCTAGCAGGAGTAGGTCCTGTAATTTAATGTGAGCATAGAAAGTAAACCTTTCCACTCAAAAGGAATGAGTTTCCCTCATGCCCAATGCAATTACAGTTTAATGTCAATAAAATCACTTAGCTGCACCTTCATGTGTGATTTGTCTGAACTTTCCTTGCACAGATTATCTTCCTTTGGGATTAAAATACTGAATGACAAGTGGTGAAAAATGCACAGTGGCATATCTTTCATTAAATCTGCTTGTGCAAAGCTATGCTAGACTAAAATACAGTGAAATGTGTTTGTATTTCTGTTACCAGCACCTTTATGTTACTTACAATTTTTTTTAAAGTTTAAGAGCTAAATTCTGCTGCTCAGTCCCATCAAGATAAAAGCTACCTGACTCTTATCTACAGCACAAGTTTGATTTTGACTGATGAATAGCACGCACAGCTGAGAAGGTCCAGCTAATCAACTGTCTTGTCCCTCGTAGTAGCCATTAGTAGACACTTGAGGAAGGAGAGCAGAACACTCGAGGCATTTTTTATTCTGCACCTTTGAGACTTGCTGAATCACTGGTGGTGTAATTGCACCTGATATGCTTTACCTCTTTTCTTGATTGATTTTCAAACCTGCATAAACTTTTTACATCAACAAAGTCATATGGAAATAATTTCCTTAGTTTAATCATGTGTGTAAAAAGTATAGCTATTTCCTTATTTTAAACATTAAATTTTGGTGCCTTGGTTCTTTCACTGGAGGCACATATAAAAGCACCCTGCTCTCTTGTAGCTGTCTATGCCCACAGTGAAAAAATTAGTTGGCTCACATTAATATCATGTCAGTACCATTAAGCCATGCTGCTTCAGTATTTTGCAATTTACTCTAAACCCACATGGTTTTCTTAAATAATACATATTGAATTATCCTGAAGCATTTCTGATGTTTGTTGTCTTCCTCTGCACTCCAAACCAAGTCTATGCCAATACTGCAGATTCTTATTAAATATATTTTTTCATTACACAGGATAAGGAGGCCCTTTAGAGTTTCATATATTAAGCAGGTGGCCTTAATTGACGCAGCATGCTACACAGTAAGCTTAATATCTCATGCAATGTTTTAAAGTTTGCTTTTTTGAGCTATAATGTGTGAAATACACAATTCAGTTAGAGGATGGAAAGCTAACATGTGCGGAGATGAAAAGGGCAAGGTCCTCCTACAAATGTCTAACTTGGCAAAAGTGCTCTTTCTGCTATTTTTATAGCCCCTCCACCAAGCATCCTACATCCCAATCTATATGAACAGAAGATCCAGCTCTTCCTGTGGAATTAAAACATTCATTCTGAGTTAATTGGAAGGGGTTTGTTTTCTTTGTTTGACAGCTTGATTTGGATAAGTAAGCTGCAGGGATGTGAAATAACAACCCAGTCCCTCACACCACAGCTATCAGGAATAGTGACAGCATTACGGGGGCTCGCAGGTGCTACAGTTTGTTGTCACAAATGTTTTCAGTATCTGTTCTCTTCTCAGGGTACACTGCAGGAATATTCTGCTCACTGCAGTCCTCTGAAAGAGAAGCAATTTCTTTCCAGATCCTGAAGCCAGTTAGATTTGAATCAAAGTCTGAACTATTTAGATTAACCCTCTAGAGCTTTACAATATCAAAAGGAATTGCTCTAGGTTTAAAGTAACCTGAACTCACCTTTTCAGCCTTCTTCCTCTGTTTACCTTCCCTATAAAACAAAAAGACAGTGGAGTTCTACTTGAGCGGACTTGGCTAGCTTAGTATTTTCCTTCAAATGGACATCTTCATATGACTACCTTAAACAAGTAGTTACAAGGGGAGCTGAATAATACTACTCGTCATGTCACAGTTTTCCTTGGGCCCATACGTTCTTACCATTTGCATTTCATGTGCTTACGGTAAAGCACGCATTTTACAGTCATCAGTCTAAACTTTTTCTGCAAACTACTGCTGTAAATGAGGACCCATCACTTGAGGTTCTGATACACTTTATACCTTTCAAATTTAAAGAAAACTGGACAACAGGAGGGAGCCTTTTGCTCTCAGCCTCAGTGAATTAATAGGTTTAAAAAAGTGCAAGCTGTTTACTTAACAGTATATACTATCCCTGAGGTATGTCTAAAGGACAGTTGATTTCATCCTTTTTTTCAGTTATGCCACTTCCTCAGCACTATTCTTGCAGAACCAGCAGGAAAAAAACTATAATGACTGGGTCAAACACTGAAGAAAGAGCTTAGAGCTGAAGCCTTGTGGTGCGCACGCTCAGCATGATCAAAACCCTTGAATTTTCTGTATGACTAACTTGTGTTTTCATTACTACACTGCACATCTACAGCAATGCTCTCCATCTCTACCTTCACACATGCCAACTCTTCCATTTTCAGCTAGACAATTCTCATTTTTCTTATCTGTTTTTGGCTGTCCCATAATTTGTCTGTCTTGCCCGTTTTGTTTGCCCATGCACATTAATGCAGCTGAGGCAGAGGCAGTTAATGGCAATACTTCTTCCACAAGGATGTGACAGGCCTGTATTATGGGTGTATGCTACATTTGAAGCAGGCTGAGTTAAGCTGAGAACTGTTTAATCTGTTTAATTTGAAGGTGTAACGTGTGGCTAGCTGTTCAACCTTCTGGCTGTTAGCCCTGCACTAAAGATAGCTTCAAAGCAAAGTAAAACCTCATGGCATACTCTGTGCAGAGCCTTCATGTAATATAAGCTGAAAAGAGCTATTTACGTATTCATACAATAGTACTTCCTTGTTGTATAAAACATCAGAGCCTTTTTTAATATATGACATTCTGATGCATAGGTCTCAAGTAAATCAATCCCTTAAAACACAAATGAGTACAATCCTTTTAGGTGTCCCTTTTTCTTCTTTCACAAATAAATGATGCTTTAAATAGCTTTTGGGGACAAAAGTAAATGAGATGAGAGGCCTGAAGTACTGATCTCATAAAATAGCTCTCAGCTCTATTCTTGATGTCAGCTTTTCAAGCAGCTAAACTAGTCCTCAGTACTTTTACGATCATCACCTGCTAAACAAATAGCACACCAAGAGAGCTATGTAATTGCCTGGCTTTGAGAGAGACTGACAAGTCCAGGTTTCCTGGCACAAGTAGTTCCATTGAGTTTGGTGGCATAAGCTCATGACCCCCAATACGAGATGAGGATTTCTGATCTTGCTTGCTTTGTTATATACAGATCTGACATGAATAACTAGCCTCAAACTGCCTGTGTGAATTTCTAGTATGAAATGGTAGCAGTAATAACAATGGTAATGCAAATGCTAATTCTAATAATGCTAATAATAATAAAAATATTAACAATAACAACAATAATATAGAGGACTCTGGTAACTGTTAAATAACCTAAGAAGTCTTTCAGTGGAAGGCATCATAACAAGAAGATGATTCACACAGCATACATGAATGCTTGTCATCCTCAGGGGCAAACTAGAGCAAGTTCTATTAATGATTCATAGGGTGGAGTTTTCTGGTAGAGCTGCATGTTCCATCTTAGCACACTGACATTATCAGTAGATCAACAGTACTCAAATAAATGCTGAGATCACTCAGTCCCAGACAAAAATGCCAAAGGGAAACCAGTTAGATACACGGCATAAATGAAGGGAAGGAAGGAAGGAAGGAAGGAAGAATTAAAGCTATTGGAAGAAAAAAAAGAGATGTAGGGTAGCACACTGGTCATAAACATTGTATGCTAATAGTATATTTGACACTTGTTATTATACTTACAGCTGGTCATGAATACCAGGAATATATCAAGGGCACAATGTATTGCGGACATGTACATATGTCCAGCAACACTAATATTAGGGGAAAATGGGGCCGACCCCACATTTTATTTTAAATCAGTGGTTTTCATGGCCTCTCACCAAAATGCCATCTGATTTCCAGTATAATTCTGCCTGCTGTCCTGCCAGGCTGCTCGGACATCATGAGCTTACATTTCCAAATCAGGTCTGCAAAGCAGCTTTCTTTTAGACAAGAGCCCTTCCTGTCCAAAGACCTGAGTTATGGGAACAAGCCACAGAACTGATTTCCAGGGGCTGGGGACTGCCACTTCCCAGACTGCTCTCCTGGAGCAGAGATCATGAAGGGGAAGCTCTTACCATGGCACCCTGTGGGGTTTGAGCAGGGCTGGTGACATAGCAAGGGTTCACTCCAGATCTCACCACAAATCTCCCAGGGCTAGTGCTCTCCCAGCCCCCATTAGATGATGACTTGAGCTCCAGGAGGCTCTCAGGGCTCCTTTTATCCCAAGTTTCTCTGGTCACCTCTTTTGTCCTCTCAGGGAATTTTGTTTTCTGGAGTGAAAAGTTGAACAGAAAAAAAAGAGAAAGAAATCAGACTGTTCTTAAATGAAAACTTTCTTGAATTCTTTTTTTGTAGAAAATATTAGCATTTTATTGTTTATATACCAGCTCAGACTGAAAGTTTTTAAAAATACTAAAATATCCCACATATCCCTAAATTCAGCATTTGACTTGCCCCAGTTATAGTTGTGTGGAATCATCTTAATAAAAAAGGTCCATTGTAGGGGATCTATTATTAGTATCTCCTCCATCTGCCTGTATTTATTCATATTGAAACTTTCTCTTTTTTTTTTCTTTCATATTTTTTTAGTAATAAAACATAGCATTCTGTGAATTAGTGGCATTATGATGAAGGATATTTTGCTTTTAAAAGACTAATAGCTCAGGAGATCAGCAGATGAGCAAACAGAAGTGCAGAATGCTCCCTGCTCTGAAGTTTGCAACAGAAGTATGTATCTCAGCTTGTCTACTTTGAAGCCAGACTTCAAAGTAGGCATGTGTTAAAATGTGCACAATATGACTATTTGCCATATTAATGAGAGAATATGGCAATGCTCCCTTATTACAAAAAAAATTTGTGTCACTTCTTTTCTTTTGAAGTCAGCTGTTGAATTTAAATCAAGTGGTTAATGTAATATTTGTCAGTCCCATTCTGAATGTATGTGGGTCAATGTGTTTGCATTAAGTGTCAGGATGGGAAAACCACTTTAGTGAAAACTATGCTTTCATGTAGTGAATTTGAAAGATATTTATTTCTCCACGACTCATGTTTCCTCATTCCATTAGAGAATGATGACATTCAAAAGTAGGCAGACAGAGTGACATATGAAGGGAAGCAATTGAGTCCCATTTATCTTGCTTGGAGGAAAACTCAGCAGCTTAATTCATTACAGTTCTTTGAAATCCTAAGATGAAGATGTTATAGAATTGCAAAGTATTTTCATTATTAAGGGAGAAGGGGGAAAATTTCACCTTTTACAATTCAAAATAAAACAGTGAAAATCTTCATGATGCAGGAAACTGCACTGGCTCAATCTGTTTAATTCATCATAATTTTTAACCCAAATGTATATCCTAATCTCCGTTTTCCCTCCTGCTCTGTTTTTCCCCCTTTCTTCATTTGAAGTTTCTCTGTAGAGTGTTTAGTTTGTCACTCTCTTTCCTCAATGCAGTCACAGAAGAGTGGGAAAACTTCCCTGTCAGATGTTTAAACCTGCTCTGACAAAATTCCTAAGAAAAGGAATCTGCAGCCCCTCCATTCAGTTTGTTCAAATTATGTACTCACTAAAGAGCAGAATTAGAATGTTTTTTCTTATGCCTAATGTGAGCCCTCTTTACTACAAAGAAATTCACTTCCTCTTTTTAAGATATTGAAGAAATAGCTGATCTCTGCCTTCTAACTATACCTCTTCTCTAAAGAATTTCATAGCTTCTTTTTCTTCATTTCTCTTTTCCTGTGTGAATCATTGCACATGAGTTAAGTTTTCAAAAAAAAAAAAAATTTGCTTTTTACTGCTGTATTCTAGACTCCTTCTGGGTTATGTATCTTGCAAAGCTACATTTTAATGAAATTATAGGAAGTGGACACCATTCTTCAATTGAGAACTCACTAGCATGAGGTAGAGTGAATCACATATAAATAGACATCTTGTTTCGTCTGCGTAGATCAGGCATGCAAATATCTACAATTTCCAAAAATGTTGCTCCTCAGAGATAATGCCTCCCTGTATTGAGCATGAAGCCGCGCCTCTGAAGTCAGTGTGAGCTTTGTTAAAGGTCTCAAATGAAGTAAGACCAGACTCATCCTGCAATGTGAATTGTGGTGTCAACATCCTTGGTCTGTTCAGAAGCAAGTTCAAAGACCGTAACCACTTATTTGGAAAAGTAATTGTCATTTCAGGTTTAATCCACACAGCTGAATGCATCTGAGATTTTTGGAATTTAATGCGCTGTCAGTGTCATTCCAGAGAGAGGCTATAATGTTTTTAATTTTCATTTCCGACCACATCACAAAGACACATTGAACAATCCAATTTAAAATCAAACTTTGTAATTAGCTGTATCTCTTTTTTGCCCCTTCAAATAAGTGAAATCACAATCAGCCAACAGCAACTTGTGTCTATCCACACAACTCCAGTTGGCTAAATGTTTGTTTCAGGAATTATAATACATGCTATAATAATAAATATATAATATATTATATTTC
>WYDI02017201.1:0-11769 GCA_009867235.2 Psittacus erithacus
GGACAGGTTGTGGGGGGAAAACAAGCAGGCTACATGCTTTGTCTAATTTACGACTAAGCTTAAACCACAACAGATGCATATAAAATATCATGTTGGGTAACATAAAGTGATAGAAAAAATTCACTTGGAAGTTAGGAGATACGTATCTGTATGAGTTTCTGTATTTAAAGCACTGTAATGAGACCAGGCTTCATGTGCGTATGGAATTTATATTCTCATTAAAAATCTATCATATTAAAAATATACAACTATGAAAAGATATCTTATTAATGTTATGGAGTGGTCAACATCTGACAGTTACCATTTAAACCTTAAACTAGTGTTTGCACTGCCCTTTTGTGTATCCTACAGGATGGAGACAAAGCAGCGTTCCTGTCTGACTAGTGTTTAAAAAATCTTCTAAGACAAGCCATTTTGAACTACAGCATGGAAGGACACACATATTTACAGCACCATGAGACCTTTTCTCCTCATATTCAGTGTGCTATGCACTTGTAATCTAAGAGTCAAAAGTGCTTGCAAAGAAGCTGCCCCTTACATAAATTTTCTTAAAGACAGCTACAGAAAAGGAAGGGATTCTACAGTGATCAGTTTATGTTAATTTTACCTTCCTTTGAATGACACAGGAATCAAATATTGTTAGATTGATTAGTTTCTTAGGAACTTTCTCTTCTGTAACATCACAAAGACACAGACTAAGAGAAGTTTGGGAGAAAAGACTCAGCCAACTATTTTCTTCCTACTATAATTCATCATGCTACTACAATATTTTGGTCTTGCCTATTCACTTACGCCCTTCAATATTTTAACTACTATCTTGTTTCCAACTCAGATCTAGAAAAGCTTTATTTCCAGTCCTTGGTGTATAAAGAAGGTAATAATTGTGCAAGTTTCTTTAAACCTCTGTTAAATATTCAGGCTTTGCATCTCAGAAAACCTCAAATCAGAAAGGGAGAAACCAGTGGTTTAAATTTTCCAAGAAATACTTCCATATGAGCTGTGTTGAGATTTTGTCTGACACTTATTCCAGCTACTGCGCAATATTATGTCATTGATAATATAAATAATAATAATTATGAAATTGAAATAGTTCAGCTTCCAGAACTGGCTTGACCTGGCCATAGGACTTATGAGAGGTTGAGCTAAGACTCTAGGAGAAAAAAGGGGAAAGAATAAACATGACCAGGGGTTTTTTGAGAACTCCAGGTCTGCATATCACACCATCGGACAGGTAGAAGCTAGAGGAACTAACAAATTACAGATACACACAAAATATCAGGTAAAGGTGAGTACGCAGCAATAACAATACAGGTGGTCATCAGAGTGGCACAGATACTAAAAGAGAGCAAGACCTGGAATGGGGACAGGATGGATGAGGCTGAGGTGGGCAAGTCCAGGTCAGGTGAGGATGGAGAAAAGTAGCTAAGGCGTGCTATTATGTTTCTTGTCAACACCCAATGTCCTTGCACACAGATTTGAGAGCTGGCTGAACAGGACAGGATATGACCATCACATCACCAAATTTCAGAACTTTTCTAGATGTCTTGGACTCACCAGAAAGGCTCAAATTCCCAACTTGTCCCATATGAGATGTATCTGAGCACCACTGTGAATAACTTACTTGGTTCTACCAGTGCATCCCCAGACTGCCTCCTAGCATAACAGCTGCAAAGAGCAGCTCTACATTATGTACGTTATGTACTTTGTTATGTAGTCCAACTACTCATTGCTGATCATGATCTGTCTTATTAGGGAGCATACCTAACAGTCTGTCCTCCAGACTATGTATCTCTTTCCCTTTATATGGACTTCGGGATTGTCTTTAATTCTCAAAAGAAATACTTGCTTCTAATGAAGAGCCAACAAAGATCTTGCTGCTTAATATCTTGCTCTCTGAATATCAGTACCATGCATCAGAAACATTCTCTGGAATATGGTGCCAAATTAGAGATGTAGGGAAAGGGCTGTCCTAAATTATAGCACTGCACTACTCTAGATAATGCAGAAATGCCCAGAACATAGCCAGAATGTGTGACCACCTATCTAGGGAGATGTTCATTTGCAATTAATGAAAAGGATTTCAAAAGACCATGAAATAAACATCTAAATATCTTAAATTAGGGACTGCCTACTTATGAACAAATCAAAGAAATTGTAAGAAATGGTTTCAATTATAGAAGTTGCGCTTGGAAAAGATATGTTCAAAGTTTTGCCCACAAGTTATCTGAGATAAATGAATGACATGATATCTATTGTTTAATAAAGCTAAACATTCCCAATAAAACTAGGTGCACTGCTAAAAAAGATTGTATACACCTACAACACACCTGCACCAGTTTCCTCACATGAAAATAGAATCATGTGGGCAGCATTACATAATTAATTCTGTAGCTGCTTCTCAAATTTCAGTAGTAATCTACAAAGATCTACTGAGAGTAGCTTTCTTATGTGCTAATATGTATAATAACATTCTGCATTTTATATGGCCTTTTATCCAAACCTCATAAACCTACAAAATCCTTAAGCATACCATTAGTTTGATAGACTGAGGAAAGTATAGAGGATCATTGTTTTCAGAGAATTGTTGTTTCAAGAACAATGATATTCTGTCAATCAACAGGACATACCATTTCCTTTTAATGCTGTAATTTTGTTTTTAAATCATATGCCAAAGAGGATAAAAATACTCAGGACAGAATTAGAATCACTGAATTACAGAATGGATGACACTGGAAGGGACCTGTGGAGACTGTCTAGTTCAACAACCAGCTCAAAGTAGGATCAACAAGTGCAGGTAACTCAAGACTATGTCCATTTTTTCTTATATTTGAACAGCTGCATCTGTGTTTCAGTTTGTGCTCATTGCCTCTCGTGCTGTCAGCAGGCACCAGTGAGAACAGTCTACCTCCCTCTTCTTCATTTCTTCCCTTTGATAAGATCCCTTGATATAGGTTTTTAATTATAATTGTGATTTTGAGATGTTTTGTTTTGTTTTGGATTTTGGGGGTTTTTTGTAACAGGAAAATACACGCTAAAAACCAGAAAATAATGGTTAATTTTTCCAAAGAACGAAAGTCAAGATTTTTATAAGTAAATAGGGTTGAGGTTTTTGAAAATAAACTAGGTGTTTATTTTCATTGAAATATTCTGATCACCTGGTCTTTGTGGCACAATTTTTAATTTCTTAAGTTTTTACATCATAAAGGATCCAACGATCAGATGAAAAATGCTCTGTAGTTGAAAAAAAAAAGTGTTTGAAACTACATGTTGAAACTGAAACTGGTAAAAACAAGATATTTAATTACTTCAGGAAATCTTGAAAAAAAAGAAAGCTTAGGAAATACATTTTACTTCACAAAATGTGATTGATAGAATTAGGTTAAACAATTAAAAGCTAAAATATTCTTCAGTATTTCTACATTACAAATTGAGATCCATAGGCTTTGCTTCCCATCAGGTGTTACTTTACTCTGCCATTTTGATCACTAGGCTATCATTGCCTGGCCACGCAAGGGTTCTGGTACTCACATTTTCATACATAGTAGCACTGATAAAATGAAATATATTTCTGAATGTGATAATCCATGGAAAAAATGTCATAGATTTCAAATTCCAAATGTCTTCACAACTACAACTGATAATTGCAGTTGCATTGTTATAAGAACAGAAATGCTTATTGAAAGAGCTGATTTTCCACTTAATGCTATAGTTAAAAGAATTATTTTACTTTTCCAATGCTCAAGTATTTTTTAATGCTTTTCAGATTTTTTTCATACTTGGGTTATAGGAATAACACTTGCCATTATTCCTTTGCTTTGAAGTTTCATACTAAGGTTTTAAAAATTATAAATAGCATTATAAAATAAACAACAACAAAACATAATTTCACCATTGCAAGTCTATTAGTTAGTTCTATAATGAATTAGTTGTTCATATCCTAAGAGCAGCATGGTTTCAAAATTGAAAGGCAGACATGTAGGAAAACTCACTGTATATCGAAAATTCCCTTCTCAAAGCTCTCATTTCTCATTTTCCCCCTAACTACCTGCTAAGTAGATAAAAATCACCCTGGATGAAGCATGAATCACATACCTGCTATTAAAGACAGTGAAATTGGTAACATCTTTCTTTTTCCTGAAATTGACTTTACCTTTCCTTCTCTCAAACCAAGTTGATGTCTTCTCTTTCTCCTACAACTGTTCAAAAAAACTTTTCTCAGTCTTATTCCCTGCCCTTTATGTACTGCCTAGCACACTGTCCTTTGTGTTAATGCAATGATACATGCTGTCCTCTGACCATTTGGAGGTAGAATTTCTGGAGATTTCTTCCCCTAGAAGCACCCTGAAGAAACTTGGTAAAGTATACAACACTCTCTGGTTACTCAGTAATGAACAATATTTCCCCCCTTGCAAAATAATAACAATTAAACAAACAAACAAAAACAAACCCCCCAGAAAAAAACAAAACAAAACAAAACAACAAAACAAAAACCACCAAAATCCCAAAACCACCAAAAATACCAACCTATAAGGCTTTCTTAAGTTTGAATGGGCAAAAAACCTAATTACCTGGAAGGATTTATCTCTTGCCCCAGTCATGATGTTACCATCATCACCGCTTGTCTTTCTGCTGCACTTGTGACCCTTCTCCTCTGCCCACCTTTTCCAGCAATCCCAGCAAGGTTTCACCTCTTGCAGAAGAATCTGGAGGTCCTGACTAAATTCTTAACATGCCAAAGAAAAGAAATTGGTGTCTCCTTCACGTTTTCTTAGTTCTACTCATGCCACAGCATGGTTATGCGTTCACCCAGGTACTTTGAACTGAGATCGCTCAACGCAGCTCTTCAATTCCAAATGAAATCTCAAGCATCAAAATACATTGGAATGCTAGCAATGCCTCAAATCCTTACATAACTTCATTTCAAATGAGGATTAGCTTACTCTGGCAGCTATCTTTACTTGCCAGCAGGTGCTGGCAGAACACTTTTTCCCTGGGGAGATTTCTCTCCATTTACAGTTTTAAATAGCTTTGGACTCCTCTTTTGATCTATTTCTCAACAAAAGTCAAACACAGGTTTTTTGTTTAAGGTTTCAAACTAGTGTCCTAGTAGGCAAAACAGGAAGTTATCAAGACTTCCTCCTCCAAGCAGAGAGACCTTATCTTTGGGCAGGAGATATGTGTGCTCACATATCTTTACTATCTCTCGCATTACAGATGCTTGCTTTTTTTGTACAACCAGTGGCACAACTTCTTCAGGAAGTATGGTTACAGTTCTATTCTCACATCTTCTCAGCCTTACCTACGGCCTAGCAATGAGGATATTCTACCAGGAAATTGAAGTAGGATGTTCAAAATGGTGGGAAAGACAGAGAATCAGTTATTCATATTGTAAAGGTGCACACATACCTCTAAACCCAGTTGTAACCCTTAGCCAGGCACTTTTGTGCCAGGTTTCTATGTAACACATTAATAGATCTTTTCCCCTCCTCACTTTGTAACTCCCTGAACGTCAAACACCAGCACTGTGAGTTCTGTGTTGGACTGTGGGCTGGGGTTACATGCTAAATATGGATTTCTATTGTGGAGCTAAAGACACCCAGCCCTAGCAGATGGTTCAATTGAGTCAAGATAGGACAAGTAAGAAAATTACTGTGAAACTGTTCTTCCGTATACCTTTTACCTCCTTACTACTTCCTCATTCAGAGGCATTATGAATTTCACGGTGAGCTGTTTCTTCTTCCAGATAAACATCAGGGTAAATTTATGGCTTTGGCATCAGCTACAGCATTAACATGTATATACTACAATACCAGCTGTGTTGTGATTATGATCACTGATTCTGTGTCTATAGTATTCTATCTGAGAGATAATACAATTTAGCGGCTTGGAAAGATATTGCATCCTTAACAGTCTGGCTTCTGCAATAAAATGATATAGTAGGTAGGCTACACACTCTGTTTTGCACTGATGTCTCAGCAGTTTTATATTTTCAGTATTGTTAGCTAAGCAGCCTTTCCAGTATGTCATTATTTGTACTCACACAATATTTTCAAAGGTAGCGTTGAAGAGCAGATGTCAAACATTCTAGCCTGGTAACAAAAGCCTCTAGCGCATGATAAGCATATAAAAGGAAATGTTCTTAAGAAGGCTGTAAGGTCTTTGCCCTTCTGAAGCTTGAGAGCCATGTAGCACCCAGTGGAGTCCATGGAAATCTTTTCATTAACTACAGTGAGATTTGTATTAGTATTTCAAGTTTCTTGTAGTAGTCCTGATCAGCTGCTGCACAAATGCTAATGAGATGAGTTGAATAATGCCTTTAGAAGCTAGAAAGACAGAAGATATCATTTCATCCATCCATTTCTGACAAGGGTGAAGGGCCGCAATGGAGGAATGTAAAGAGATACCACACAGTGTTTCAAGATGGGAAATGAAAATGCTCATTATACTCCTCAAAAATCCAAAGGGATTTAGATGGGTGAGTTTCTATTGGCTCTCTAATAATTCCTCTTAAGGATAAATCCATAAGAGGAATTAGAAGGGAGATAATGACTGAGGTTAATAGACATTTACTGAAACTTCTTTCCTGTCTGTCAGGACTGTGCCTATGAGCTTTTAAGCATTTCAGAGCCACTCCTTAAGTGGAAAACCACCAATGAATACTGAAAAGTAGCTGAAATGATCACAGATGATCCCTCTGAAGTCTTAAAAAAAGCTATTTTCTCACAATGCTAACTCAATGCCACAGCAAATTCTGGATAATAAAAATATAAAAACAGGTTCAAAAGTAATTAGCTGTAATTTTGGAAGAAACATTCATCTAACTATTAAAAATGATGGTGTGTATACAGCTTAGTCTCATGAGATTTCCATAAAAAATGTTTGTGAGAGGATGTACTTAGGAATACTATTTCCTACGCACCCACTCTTGGCCTCTATCATGGATAGCGGCTTAAGCTAGATGTTTTGGTTTTCAGTGTGAATCTGAAGCTGTCTGCTTCTAGGCCAAACAGCACATTTTAAGTTGTGCTTGTGAGGTAGGAGACAGAAAATAAGGAAGATGGATAGAACAAAGACATATAAAGACATAAAAAGATCAGTTATGCATTACGAGGAGGTACCTTACAGACATACATAGGTCATATTACTCATTTGCAAAAGAAAAAACACTATGGAAAGATAGCCAAAAAAACCCAGCCTACTGAAAGTAATAAAACTTAACTAGAATTAACATTAGGTCTAAGGTAAATAGTCCCATATGTCTAGATTTGGTAAGGCTTTGTCCATTATGTTGTCATTTGCCAAGATCACATGTCTGGAATATATATACTGTATATATGTTGGAAAACTTACAAATTGCCATGTCCCTTCTTCCAGCAGGAAAGCCTGGGTGGAAGAAGTTTCTCAGTGTTTTTATGCTAAAACTTTCTGTGTAAAAATAGAAAAATGCCATGACTCCTGCTAACTATGTGAACCCCCAAATAATTTCCTAACATAAAAAGAAGGGAAACTTGAGAAAATACAAAAAAATTCAGACTATTATAACATGAAGCATTATTGATACCAAAATCTTTTGTGTCTGCTTCTCTGTATGTTCTCAAACAGAATTTTCTCCAATGCACTGTATATTTTACAATATATTATACAAACAACAAACAATTGGACCAATCTCTGTCAAAATTTTAAGAGAGTAAAATAATACATTGCATTTTTGAACAAGCTATGATCAAAAAACCTGGTTTAACACAAGAATGACTGGATGAAATGCTGATTTTATTACACTTAATATCAGACTGGATAAATTCTATCATTGTTTTTTTGCTATAAAACATATTAGCTGATTAAATTGCATACTTCAGGTTTAGTTGGAATATGATAATTTCACACATGAAAATTAATTTGGAAATTTAAACATATGGAGTCTGGCGTATCCTATTGAAAAGCAGTAAAGCTAAATGAGGAATTTATGTGCACTATTTTAGTTCCAATTACAGTTATTATAGTTCCTTAACAACTATCAAGAAATTAAATTCCCATTAAAGGGAAAACTATTGCTTACTGCAGTGTAGCCAGAAACACACTGGATCTGCTGCACTTAGTTGTGCAATTGTATGTGCATTTCCTTGTTTATAAAATAGTCATACTTCTACTTTTTTCCCCTGTGCCTTCTAATATTTTCCATAACAAAATCAGTTGCTTCTTTTTAGGCCAATTCTCACATTGCAGGCTTGTAAGTAAAATATTTTCACAAGTCACTGCTTAGTATTAGCACTGAAATACCCATTTTTCAAAGACATCTAATTAAGGAACATATAATATTTTTCTCTGGAATAATTTATTGTGATGAATTCTTCCAATCAATATAACTGTAACATAAATATGCTTTTTTTTCTCATCTTGCACAGTTAAATATATGGGAATTTTATAGAAAGTATAAGGAATAAGTAATTTTTCCTACAAGCTTCTCCCTGCTGTGACTGCTCTGTGGGCAACTTTGTTTCCATCTGCATCTTGTCAGAAGACAAAGGGTTGTGGTGGGTTTGACTTTGGCCATCAGACAGACCCCCATGCAGCCACTCTCCTTCCCCCTCAGCGGGATGGAGGGAGAAAATAAGATGGAAAGCTCATGGGTCAAAATAAAGACAGGAAGATCACTTACTAATTACCATCATGGGCAAAACAGGTTCAGCATGGAAAAAATAAATTTTACTTATTGCCAATTGAAAATATAGTAGGATGGTGAGAAACAAAAACAACTAAGACACCTGACTTCTCCTCACTTTTCTTCGGTTCAGTTTTACTCCTTCATTCCCAACTCTTCTACGTCCTTCCCTCAACCACAGGTTGTACAGGCAGATGGGGAGTGTGGACCGTGGTCAGCCCATAAGAGCTCCTTTCTGTTGTATCTTCCTTCTCATTTTCCCCTTTCCCAGTCTTTCAGGACAAACCTGCTCGAGCATGGTATCTCCACAGGCTGCAGTTCCTTCAGGGCACATCCATCTGCTCTGCTGTGGTGCTCTCCATGGATAGCATGGTCTCCATGCTCTTTCATGGGCTGCAGGGGAAAAGCCTGCATCACCATGATCTCTCCCAGGAGCTGCAGGGGAATCTTTGCTCAAGTGCCTGAAGCACCTCCTTCCCCTCCTTCTTTACTGGTGTCCGCACATAGGTGTCTGCAGGGCTGTTTCTTGCCCTTCTTTTTCCCTCTTCTTCTGCCTGTGTGGTGCTTCGCTCTTTCATAAGTATGTCACCCCAGAGAGCACCACCTCGTCTGTGGGGCTCGTCTGTGCCCTGTCGTGCGCTGCTTGAAGCCTCACAGAGGTTGCCCCTGCAGACCCCACCACCAGCCCCTGCACATCTGCATTCAGTACAATTTCTCTGGGTACCTCTCTCTACAATCAGCAGCTGATAACACAGACACCCTCTTCAGACTGGCAAAAGCCACTTCCTTGGCTAGTAGAGCTTCTTTCAAGTATGCCATCAAGGTTTACATTTCTTTTAGAGATCTTAACAATTTTCTGTCACTAGGGGTACACTAAGTGTATGTCTGCAACTTACAGGTGCCCAGAGAATTGGGGCGCTGCAATGCAAACTAGAATTCCTTTCTAACTGCACTGCTTGCTGTTTGATGGGATGTTCAAGAAGGGCAAGATGGAGGATCAAAAGAATTACGGGACAGCCTCACTTCACTACCTGATAAGGTGATGGAGATAACCTTTCTGGAAGCCATTTCCAAATATATGAAGGACAGAAGGGCGGTTGGGAGTATTCAGCAAAGGGAAATCAGACATAACCAGCCTCATAGCCATCCACAATGAGACGATTGACTCAGTAGGTAAGGGGGTGTCAGTGACTGTTGCTTATCTTGAGTTTAGTGATGCTACTGTCAGTCTCCATCACATCTTCATAGACAATGTAGTGAATCGCAGAAAAACAGAATATCAGTTTGGAAGGGACCTCAAGGATCCAGCCTTTCTAGGCAAAGAATGACCTAGACTAGATGTCCCAGCACTCTGTCCAGCCAAAACTGAAAAGTCAAGTCCACTCTTTTCCTGGGGAGATTATTCCAGTGCTTGGTTGTTCTCATTGTGAGATTTTTTTCCAATGCAAATTCAGTTTCATGTCCTTTCTCAGACTTCTATAATCCTTTTTTTCTTTTTTTCTAATACCTACTTTTTCCTGTCCATGGTTAACTAATTTTACCAGTAAATTTACAGCTCTGTTGTGATTTTCCATTGGCACATGCCTTCTAATTTTAACTGCATCATAGGTCCTTTGTATATCAGGCATCTTGATTGTTGGTACATCTATTTAAGCATTGAAAATTCCTAACACTGAATTACGGTCTTAGACAAATCATGCATCATAAGAAAACTTCCAGTTTCATAAGCTTTATCATTTCTATAGCCCTATCATGTTCCTAACAGTAGAAGCTATACATGAGCTTTCAACACATTATTAGTAAAGGACATATGCAGAACAACGTACTTTCCTCTTATCTACTGTGAGGAATTATGCCTCTACTTCCATTTGTCACAAGATTTTTTGTATCACACTAATGAAAAATAATGACTAGTGTGATTCAAGTTTGCTATGAGCAAATCATGTCAATTAAGGCTTGATTAATCTCTCCTAGGGTATCAAGGAAGCTATAACAAATTTATAAATGCCAAATGTATGTGATCTTAACAAAGTGTTAACCCAGAGAAAGTATTGAAATCTTTTATTCAGAAGACAGAATTTAAGCAACAGTCTTGAGAAAGACAAAATAATGAACCCTAATTCTGATTAAATCTCATTACTTGCCTCTACCTACATAAGTTCAGCACTTCTTCAAGGCCATTGTACCTTGGCCTCCCTGCCACCCATTAAAAGAAAACACTCATTCTGATGATTCAGATGTACTTTATAACTCTGCATTATCTGTGATGCTTTTGCTTTGAAGATACATCAAAGATGAAGTGGTGCTAAACTGAACAGTTGCAACTTCTTACACTGTGATCAAGCTTCTTTTGTTCTCTCATTTTCTGAATTACTTTTCTCTGGCTACTCCTAAGGATGAGCTGTATGAGTGTTGCTAAGTTGGGTAGAAAAAAGGAGATAATGGAAAAAACAGATGTCCTTAGAGACAACATCCTTTCAAAATTAAGAGGACTATAACTGATACAATTGAAAGAAATTTAGTCACAAGAACCTTTCTTCAGATTTAAACTAGAAACGTCATTCAATTTACAGTCTCAAATATGTCTAAAAAGACACAGAGTTCAGTTTTAAAGAGACATTACACCTATAAAAAAAAGGGTATACACAGATTAGGTCTAGATTTTGAGGCAACACTTTAATAATGAGGTTCATCCTTTATCACTGTATTGGGTCCGGCTGAGGTGGAGTTAATTTTCCCCATAGCAGCCATAATACTGCTGTGCTTTGCAGTAGTATCTAGAAAGGTGTTAATTACCAGCATCCTGGCTTCTGCTGAGCAGTGCTCACACAGCAACAAAGCTGTCTCTCCAACATTCCCCCCTTAGCAGCAGCCTGGGGTGGGCAAGATCCTGGGAGCAGACACAGCCAGAACAGCTGATCCAAACTGACCAAAGGGATATTCCATACTGTATGATAGGGAAAGGAGGAGAAAGGAAGCATTTGTTACTATGTCTTCTGGAGCAACTGCTATATGTACTGAAGCCCTACTTCTCATAAGTGACTGGACACTGAATTTTCCTTTGTTTCTACAAACAACATGGCCTTTCCTTTTGCTTTTATTAAACTGCC
>WYDI02017201.1:11869-65894 GCA_009867235.2 Psittacus erithacus
CATAAGTGACTGGACACTGAATTTTCCTTTGTTTCTACAAACAACATGGCCTTTCCTTTTGCTTTTATTAAACTGCCTTTATCTTAACCCACAAGTTTTTTACATTTTACCCCTTCCTCTACCCCCATCCTGCTGAGGAGGGGAGGAATAGAACAGCTTGGGGGGCACCTGGTGTCCAGCCGAAGTCAGGCCACTACAGTCAGATAGCTCCCAGGCTTCCATTGTATATTTTTGCACAATTACAGTCTTGGCTTCCACACTTTAATCCGATATTGCACACAAATGTATGAATCCCAGAACCTCATTCTTGCATCCAGTTTCCAAAATATAACCTGAAAAAAAACTCTGGAAAGTTAAAACAAGGCAGAGATTTTAAAAGCTGTCCTTTGTCTTTTTAAATGTTGCCTTTCAAGTTTGTTATAAATACTTCCATGTATTTTATAATTGAAGTAAGTTACCTTTGACAACTGAGGTTTCTCATTGATTGCTTTGAATATTTCATTAAATGATTAAAAACAATGAAAAATTTGAGCTAATACTAGCATATTCTAAAAGGAGATATGGCAGTAATAGCCATGTACCTTCACGTGCCATATAAAATAAGCTAAAATTAGATTACTATTCAATAACTGCTCAAAGAATTATATGATATAAAATTGTTACAATTATTTCAAATATTTTTATAAGTAGGCAGTTTCAAACCAGCACAGTGAAATCTTTTTCAACAATGTAAAAGGACAAAACTTTGCTTTCATCTACATTTGCAGCTTGCCATACTGTAAAGCAGGGTAGGTCTACCTAGTCACCACATAGTTTATACCAGTCGCGTTCCATTAATTTCAAGACAGTGACATTCATTGTAGCAGTCCTAATGAAACCACATCAGGTGCTCACCATAGATGGCTGTAGTACATCCTTCTCCCTTTTCAATCCATGCTGAGTTTTTCTGAGAGCAGTAGTGTCACTAAACCAAATGTCAGAATCCCTTTTTATGAGAGATTAGCTTGAGTCTGAGTACTTCAAATGTGTTTAAGCTGCCTTGTTAAACAATTTTTTCTAAGTCAGGTAAGTACATATTTTAGTAAGATAACTTGAGAAACTTCTATGAGGGCTAAGCTCAATCAAATTAGTTCTCATTATATATAACAGAATAGGTGATTTACAAAGTCAGTATATGTCTCAGCACTTAATAACAGGCTGATGAACATTTTCTGATGAAAACTGGTTTTAAGAATGATTTTCCAGAACTTTGTAGCTTCACTAGCTCACAAACAATGCAGTAGACACTTGTCCCCTGTGGTATGCAAATAGAATGCAAGAGACAGAGAACAAAAAGTGATATTAGAGAGTTCTCATTCCTTCCGCTTGGTCTCTGAGTTATGAGTTACAGTGCAGGACTTCCCTGTTACCGTCTTTGATGATTCTGGTTTAATTAATCCCTAGTTTATTCTGAATGTAATTAACTAAAACTGCAGAAGTGATTTTCCAGCCTGCATGACACAAAATTATCTGAGAAGAAAGAAAGGAGACTTGCAAGAGACTAGTCATCAGCCAATACAGGGTTACCCTACTATTTCTACCATGTAACACAGAATAGCAGAGGTGATTGGAATATTTAGAGACCATAGATAACCAAATTGCAGATAGAAAAATCTGTCAGTGTTAAGTATGGTTCTCACATCTGCATTTTATCTCTTTTCTCCCATTACAAAGTGTAAAGCCAAATAAAACAGTTTATTTAAATAAAAAGCAGCTAAAACCTATTACTTCCCAAAGAAAATTAGATCACATACTGTGAGGGATTTGGAGAAAACACTCCAAATATATTCTTACTTTTTGAATTGCCAAGGGGCTTCTGCCATTCTTTTTCATGCTAAATAAAGAAAAACTCCTGTTAGCTTTATGAAATGCTGCTCCTGTAACACATTCAACAGATGTCTTCTATTAGGAAGACAATGCCTGTAGGGTGTAAGTCCTGTCTAGTCAGACTTCTTTAAACATGGACATATAAGGGATGCAGATACTTTGCCAGGATTATCTCTCTCTTTTTTTATGATGGAACCTCAGTGAGAATTTACACAGGAATGAGGGAAACAAACCTGCAGAAAAAGAATAAAATCTTTCAGAAGGCATAAAATTTTGAGGGAAGTAGATATATCAGTTAGTAAAGTTCCCTTTGTGATACTGACAAGGTAGCTTGAAAAAAAATACATGAATCTGAAAAAAATAACTTTTGGTTGATTATTTACATTTAGATAAACAAAAGCACATTTTTCAGAGTCAAGCTTAAATTAGGTAATAATAAAGTTACATGTTGAAGCTAACATTTAGACTTCGGAAACTTGAACTCATATCTAGTTTCTCAATAGTATTTGTGGATGCTGGGCACCAAGTCAAAGCAGCTATTAGAAAAAATATGAGGAGGCAAATGTGTCTTTGAGCATCTCTATTGCTTAAATTGTCCGACATGCTTATTTCAGTGCTAAGAGCTAAGAGGAATTTAATGTTTTATTCCAGAGAAATACTAAGAATGCGATCCTTCCATACTTTATTGATTAGTGCACACATGTGTGTGCACACTCAAACACCCCTTGTGCAGAGTGGGAAAGACTTCACTTTGTTCTTCAGACTGAAAGGGCCTCTCATGCACTTACAGACACATGCACCTTACAGTGACTCAGATAGTTCTCTAAGAGTTGTTGCTTTGCAAGAAGAAAGGATGCTCTTCATATCTCCTGTAGACATTTTCTGCACTGAAGGATTTAAAAAATCATCCATGTTTTCAAATTAATCAAAAAATAAGACATAACAGTGTTACCAGGTGGCTAGGACCATCTACTGGGAAAGAGGAGGTTGTTTATGGAACTGGTAACAGTTTAGTATAAAATGTAGGAAGTGAACGAGGAGGAGGATTAAAATAGAGCTGCCTTCTCAGCAGAGATGCCTGGTCACTAGGCTGTGAAAGCACAGTTCATCCTCCAGGCTCTCTCTTTTTCTGTCTCTCTTACTCTCTTAATCTTGAACTCCTTCTAGAATGGCAACACAACTTCTGAAGAGGTGCAAAATGCCTGGTAAACACCACCCAAAGCAGCCCTAAAATAATATCCTCCTGGAGATGTATTCTCCTGGAGTGCATGATCCCCCTTGGGCTGCATATGGCATACAATTCAGGTTCTCTGCTTTCTTGATGAAAGCTGTAACTGCGTGCTACTATACAGAGGAGAAGAGGGATTTGACTGAGCTTGGCTGAGCTTGGCACAAAATTGTGCTCATGTTTACAAAGGCTTCTATTTATACAGGGTGCCTTGTGCCAGCTCAGCACCAATCCCAGCCATATGGTGGAACAGAAGTAAGAGATTTCTGCTCAGAGTTCTCTACTCTTCATCTAAATGCTTTAAGCATGTACAAAATGAGCAAAATGTAGGAAAAGGGAGGCTACATGTGTAATTTAGCATTTAGGCCATTAAGCTCTGTCTTTCGTAAAGAAATACAATAATGTGGGAAAAGCTTATATAAAAATCAGTTTTGGCATCATGCTACTGACTGCAAAACCGGGGGCAACTGTGAATTTAAATAAATTTAAATAAGGAAAAACTGATAGGTTCAATGTGGGGAGCAAAATTGGTTATATAGAGGTAGGGCAGTTGGCAGAGTTAATGCAGTTATTTTACAAATGAGGAATAACTATGATTGATAGTTACTATTGCTCAGTAGAGGGCTTTGCACATTTGGACTGTAATGATGTTAAACCCTTCATCTCATTTGAATACAACTGAGAAAGCACAAGTATCTCTTGAAATAAGTCTGGGGTAAATATTAAAAAGATGCATTACTGTGTTTTTATTTCTAAAGAAGAAGTCTCAAGTCCAAGGGGCTTTTGAAGTTTGGAAGAAATGTTTTAATAGCCTTTGACAAGAAAAGGGTATGTTTATGGAGCTTAAGAGGGCTATATGTTTTACTGAATGCTTTCAAGACCAGAGACTCTTTGTAGATAAGTGATAGTTCAAGGGACCGCAACTATGACTGAACTTCATCATGCTAAGAGGCAAAAAGACAAATAAGCACCTGCTGCATCTTAGGAGGTCTAAATTAAATGTAAAAACTGTGTTCATGGCTGCCCAAGATGAATCCTCCTGTTGTGCAAAAAACGGGCTCTACTTAGAGATTCTAGAAGGAAGGGAGATCTAATAAAAATGAATAATTCACTTTTAGATACCTAAAAACAGCTATAGAAAATTTACCTTATTTCTGTTCCAAAGTTATATAATAAAAATTTCAGAAATATCTAAATTAAGGTTTTCTGTGTTATCTCAGTTTAACTTCTTTATGTTTATTAAATGATCATTTGTGTTTTTCCTAAATTTATTCAGTTTTGAGCAAATCATGCAATGATACATCCAATTATTATTAAGTACAGAATCAATGTATATTTGTAGTAACTTCGTTTTACTTGTTTGTTGACACTGAAATTGAGGGTAGAATATCAATCTTAAGTTAACTTTCTTTTCAGCACCCGTTAGCATGCTTCATCCATATCTTGGGCTGATTTTATATATGAAATAAGTCATTCTTACAAGTATGTTCTGTTGTTTTAGGGAAGGGACATAGAGAAACACTATAACTGAAGTAATTCTCAAACACAAAAAGAAAAAAATGCTAATAAAGCATTGTAATTTTTCATGAGGTCTAGAAGAAACCTTGTAGTTAGTTCAACCCACAAGTAAGTTATCATTTTAAATGTAATGTGTATTGGTAACATAAATTTAAATCTCTGAATCCAAAGCTCAAGCTCTCAATTATTCAAAAATCAATGGTTTTTTTTGAACAGTTAGGTAATAAATTTAAATGAGCTTAATTACACAATTTAGGTAAATTAAGGAATAATTTTAAAACTTGGTATTTTATCATAGCACATAATACATATTTGTGAATAGTTTACCATAGGAAGTGAAAGGTAGCACTTTATGTTGATATTTTATCCAGTACTAATTTCAACAGAGTTCCTATAGAAAAACAAGCAAACAAAAAAACCCAAACAAAAAACAAAAAAAAATCCCAACCATATTTTGTCCACAAATTCTGAGATTTCTGTAACTTTTTTTTATGAGCAAGAACAAGAATGTAAGCATTTTTAGTAAGCACAAATTCTGGATTAAAAAGTCTTCTGGAAATGTTATGTCATTTATGAACTCACTCATGAATAGAAAACACAAGGAAGCATCTGTGAAAAGATAAACGCTAAACTCTGATACAGAAACATAACACTATTTTAATTACGTTTGGCAACAGAGTACTGACTTTTTATTCTGAAGGTGGGCAGCAACCTCATTTATATGGTGAATTGGGGATAAAAAGTCTGTTGTTTAATACATGTGAGAAGTTCTTACAAAGTTTCTTTCAGACCATGGAATATTTTAAAACTTATTCATATTGTTAGGAAAAAGAGATTCATGTATTTTGTAATGAAGATATATATATACATGTATAATAAAAATATATATAGAAGAAAACCCCCTGCTTCATACAGCTTTTTCTTAACTAGACCCCAGGTGGAAGGGAACCTCATGATGCTCTTCAGAAGTTACTACAGGTTACATATCAAGAAAATCCTGTGGTAGAGAACAGAAATGAGGCTTATTCCAGTGCTGCACTCCTTGTAGTGGTGCTGGCAAATTCCTGACACTGCTGCCAGGTTTGGCACCAGCAGAGACTTATGTTAGCACCAATAATGATAACTTAAAACACATTTAAAAACAACAATAACTCTAGCTAGTTCCTTATCTTTTTGAGATATTTGCCTAAATTTAGGGTTACAATTATAGTTGGACTTAAAATCTAGTTTTGGATTCTGATCACACTTAGGTACATGACAACACAAGAAAACAGCATTAAATGAGTAAAGGGAGGGAATTCAGCCTATTGGTAAGGCTAAGGCTGGATTAGAAATTGATTTAGTATCTAAGACAAATAGACCAAAAATCTAGGTTAATTTCTGTATCTTGCAGTGCCTAGAGAAGCTAATACAGAAGCGTCAGAGTGGCAGAGACAATGATTTCTGCTTTGTTCGAAGGCAGATGTGAACTGCTCATTTAAGAAAAGCTGTAAGATCAGGACTTGGAGAGATGAAGGAGTGTTATTGATAGCACTTGAAAAGCAAAAAGAGTTGTGAAAGACCTGCTGCTGGAGCTGGTTAGTTTTCTAGATGTTATGAGGTTCTGGGTATAGTTATCAATAGAATAAAGTTCAGTCCCAAGATTTTAAAAAGAATTCTCCAGCATCTGAAGGGTTTACCAGCAATGGTAAACTAATTCGTGCAAGTGTGGGTTAGAGTATACCTGAAGAAAGCTTTGATTTAATTTTGCGAATATGAAGAAGAGATTAACAAAGGGGTTTTTATGGTTCCTGTAGTCCTGCTCTCTAGAATGCACAGTACTAGAGGCTTGAAGTGGGTCTCATACATGGCATGGTACAGTCCACAACTGTAGGATACAAACAATTTCTATTTTGGGTGACAGTTTAACTTTGCAAATCAGGAATATAATTTTTCAGTTCTTTATGTGATTTGCAGGGTCAGATAGGTCAGAATTAGGTGGATCTGGCCAACAAGCCTGTTATTAAAGTCTGATTTATATTTCATTTCAGCTTGAAGGTTAATTTTAAGAAGTACTGAGGTTGCAGGCTATAAATCGTAAGACTCACAGTCAGGAACAGAAAGTGTTAAATAGCTAAGACTATTCATGGAAGCTGCAAAAAAGGCAGAAAACAAGATCTGGAAATTGCAGAAACAAATCTCTTACAGCTGATCTCCTGCCTTAAAAAAGAAAAAAAATTAAAAAAAAAACCAAAGCCAACACAAACCTCACTGTAATAAATAACCTCTTTTCACCAACAATTGATGATAGGCTTTCCAAGACCATCCCTTGTCTTGGCTCAGAAGGTCCTGAACTATACTGTAATCAGCTTATATCTAGAGGTCTCACTTTATAGCACCTAATCTTTAAAATAAGTGTAAATATACCTTTAAATAAGATATGCAACCTAAATCTGTCTCAAATCTATGGAAAACCCACTTGCCTCTATTGCTAAATTTTTATTCCATCTTTGTGAGACATTGTAGCTCCAGTTCCAGCATAAACATAGATTTTGGATATCTTCTGTGCTAGTCATTAACCAAAATATCAGCCCCTACTCTAGTCTTAACCACAATTTTCTTTTAAATACCAGTCTTTGTTTTAGTCTACACAGGCTGCAACAATTAACTTTTTTCAGTTGCTGATAAACTGTAATACTGCCTTATAGCACACATCCTAGATTTATGTGAAGCATATTCAAACCAGAAATAAAACCATTTATCCAGGCCAGCTGTGGGATCATCCTAATTCTGCAGGCATTAGAAAACACAAAATTCTCAAAACTTTTCAGCACCTCTTGTACAGTACTCATATTTAACCCTTTCTTCAGCTATGCTTTAAGGACCTATAAACTCCTTAAAAGAACATCTTGGCCCTGTATGCTTGGCTCAGCCTAGCAATAAACTTTATTTCTTCATCTGATTCTCTTACCTGAACTTATTTCTATTCGTAAACCTGATTAAAACAGTAAATCCTCCAATGGAACCATCATACCCAAAAAACCAGAAGTAATTTTTTCTAACAACATTCATCCTCATTTTGCCTCTGCAAAATACATCTGAAAAAATTTCATTACCTGCTGTTCCTAGTACTACTCCATACCATAAAATCAGCCCCACACTTTACCTTTTCCACAGAAGTATGATCCCTTCCCTTGCAGAACTGAAGTTTTCATTCAGAACAAAACCAGCTAGAATTCTGGTCCTACAGACCTTGCAAGGAAGACAAAGCATTATGCCAACTCTGCAGGCACTGTTATGAAAATCCTGCTTATCTTTAAACTTGTTCACTGTAGTCTGATCCGTAGGAAGGAGTTTCTAATGGCTATTGTCTAGGAGATAACTCTGTGGCTATTCCAGCCTGCTAGTGTGCAGTTAAGATAAAGGAAAGGTTGGGGTTATGGCAAAATTAAGAGTTTACTGCATTATATTTTCAAGGCATGCTAGTTGGCAAACTGGGACTTGGTCTGGGCCTGGCAAGGTTATAGATCAAGTCTTAACAGTTAATTCCTATGTTATCTTAGGCTGAAAATAAGACTTACAGTTGATTCCTAGGTTATTTTAGGCTGAAAATAAGACTGAAATTAAGATTTGAGTTTGGTGTCAGTAGTACTATCGGGGAGAGGAGATTATAGAAATTTGGGGATATAGCCATATTAGGCATGGTGCTTTTACTTCCCCTCCTCTCACCCCTTTTGCGTTCCCCTCAGCCCCGTGATTTTGAGATTAAACTTAAGAATAGGAGCAACTGACTTCTTAAGATTATTGCTGGATCTTGCTAAACATGAGAAATTGGATGAAGGCTGGGTCTGGAATACCTACATCCTTTTTCTCCTTAACCTGAACCTGATCTCAAAACGTACATCTACATTTAGGCAGAAACAAAAATAAAATGTTTGCCTTGGTGATTTCAACACTCATCCTAGTTCTGCATGGCTTGCAAGATGCCTGCAAGATCAAGTTCTTCAGTATCTATCCTACCAGCATTAACTGCATCACTGTTCCTAATATTTGCTCTCAATTTGCATCTGTTAGTCATAACTGCCACAGAATGAACCATGACACTCTCATTCCTGTTGGTACCAGCTTTCATTCCAAGAGCATGAGCCTTTATTTTAATACTGTATTATCAGCCACTTGGTCTCACTTTATAACACTTTGTAATGATATGAAATGGTGGGCACTATTATCTTACCTGAGGATTTAGGGAGGAAAGAAATCTCCTGGCTGCAGCTGAGTGCCTAGGCTTTTGGAAAAGATGTGAGGTTCTTGTATAAGTCACAGTAAAAACTTAGCTTTTTAGAGTTCTCAAAGGACAGGAAAAGCAAAGCTTGAACTTACAGAGGTGGATGGCTCCAGTGCAATTACTACCCAGCTATAATTTCCATCTATTGAATTCTTAGGATCACTGATTTATTGAAAATTAAAAGTTTTTAATTTCAGTAAAGATTCCACTTCAGACCATAACAGACATAAAGTCAAAATGAGATGGGTGCTGGATGTGACACAGGTAAATGTTTTACAGCTGTTTCTCTAGCTACTACAGGTACCCTTTGGTATGGTGAAAGTGGATTTGGGGTGAATGCAAGGGTTCAATACCGACCAGGGACAAGGGCCTGAACTGAAATTCAGCTCCTAAGCCGGCTGAGGCCTTCAACACAGCTTCTCACAGCTCTTTCACAACTCCTTTCACAGCAGTCTGATCCCAGGTGATATGGCTGCATTATATTATAGCTGGCCTTGACCACAGGTAGTTAAACTCCTCAGAGAAGGGAAAAGAATGCTGTCGTTGGTGCACCCATGGCCCTGATAGCAAGAGTAGGTGGGAAACTCCTACCATGAAAGCTGAATGTGTGTATGCTGACAGGGAATAGGCACATACAAAAGCAGATCAGTCTCTCAGCTCATTTCTCAGTTATGCTTGCAGTATTATCCCATCTGCATTATTGCAGCCCACGTAAGAGAGAAAGGTTAGCTCACTTATACTTCAGCTGAGATAAAGGCAACAAAATGTTCCAACATCCACAAAACATAATTGTGGCACCAGATGTGTCATAGTCAACAGAGTCAGATCTGTCACACTTTGTAACTAACATGGTTGATCTATCCTATTCACTGCCTAACTCTTTAATGTTATTAACACCCATCTTCTGTTACTCTTTTACTGTATGCTGCAGGCTTTCTATACTCAAAAGTTGTACAACTTCCTCTGTATAAGTGTCCAAATAAATGCATGGCCTTAAAATCAAAACAAACATCTCTGAAAACTTTCCAGGCAGCTGCTTATGTTCCCCTGTTATCCTGAGGATAGAACTCCTGCATCTCTGATTGTGCCTCAGTCCTGAAACTCAGGAACCAGCTGAAAACATCAAGGACTTACTAAACATAAGACATCCAGGCCCTGTATATTATAGTAATACTACACAACATGCCACAGAGTCCCATGAAGGTCAACAACTTGCTTTTTCTTACTGAAGTAAAATACAGTACTAGTTCAAGAGTACTCTAGTAGATCCTGAGAATGCTTTTCATATCATATTCATATTGAGTAACCAGTAAGATCTAGCCTTTAGTTTTAGTCAATGCTAGACCACATTTTGACTTCTGATCTTCCGTTCCTGCAAGAATTCCTGCAGCAAGCCTGGGATTTCCTAAACTGCCTTCCACAAATTGGATGGTTTGACAACCAAAGGTTGTCTGGATCTCAGTGAGCCGCAGTCATCACAGGAGGACTGCTGGCATCGCTCCACTGAACAACTCTTGATCACTGCTTCAAAACAGTGCAAATATAGCAATTCTACCCAGGGAACAAAACAACAAAAACCTTCTTCCTCAAGTAAAGACATTTTTTCAGTTACTATGGAAGAATCAGGTCATACACAATGGCAGCCTGCTCTTTTAAAATCCACAAATACTTGAAATATTGGTATGCAAGCTCTCCTACTCCTTCTAGCCTGGACCTTAATTCACTGAGGTAGGAATTAACCTCGGGGGCTTATTGCAAGCACCGTATCATTTTATCACAGAACACAAACAGTTGATTTGCTAGGTTCAGAAAAAGACACATGAACTCTATTTGAGGGAGCTAACAAAATTAGTTCTTATGAGTCATCACTGCATTGCTGGTAAAGTGAAAGTATTCGGAACAGGAAGAATAGATTGATTAGCTTTAAACTTGAACCCTGCAAAGCTTGCAGGGTTGGGATAAAACCAGGAATCAGCAGGCATATAAAGGTTTTTATTTTATTTTCTAGAAAGGATGGATAGGTGGTTTACAAGGATAATACAGCTGAAGAGCAAAGCATACTCATCTACAGGATTATAATGGTGGTCAGAGATCATACTTGTCGTGGGTCTTTGGCTTTGGTCTACAGTACAGTTAATTCTGTTTCCAATTAAGGTTTCTCAACAGAAACTGATATTTTACATATTTATTTATTTGTTTATTATACAGATTTTACGAGATCTCCAGGAATAGCTGGGGGTTTGGAGCCATTAGTGATATTTAACTCTGAAGCAAGTATGATCATAGTATCATATAAGAAAAGTAGTTGGTTTTCAGCAACTCAGATTATAGTGCATGATGAGATCATGGGCTACTGTTAAGCTAACAGTGTGGTTTGGAGATGGGCTAGGGCTCAGGCCTGCAAATAACTGGGATGAGTGCTGTACAGTTAAGTTCTTTGGTTGAGTAGGGTGAAGGCTGGAGTTAACAAAATGGTTTACGGCTAACATTTTCTGAATTTACTTCTAAATATAAAGTAACTTGTTGCTGTCATGAGTAGCAGCATGAATAACCTATGACTGCATTTCTCCACGTCTCCCCCATAAATAAGTAGAGTAGTTGCTGTTTAGTTTAATACTCCTAACACACAACAGCAACAGAATAAGATATGGAAAATCTGAGGAAGTGTCTTTGGGAAGAGAAATAAAAGAATATTACAGCCAGTGCAGAGCCTAAACTTTTGAAGTAAATTCAGACTCATGTTGCAAGACAAACTATCCACCTTCCCTTGCTGACTGCTCATATGCCCTCTATTCAGGTCTATCACTTTGGCAGATTGATTACTCTGTAGGCTTGAAACTAAAATTCAGGTGAGAGGTGGGATTGGGATTGCAGGTTATGGCAGCAGTAATGAGAAGCTAAACCCCAAGAGCCTACAAATGAGCTGGTTCCTGTACAACCAAAATGCTTATGACTGCAGGTTCCCATGCTGTTGTGTTATGGTTTGTTTGCTTGGGGATTTCAGGCTGTGGCAGGGCCCGTCAAAACCTGTGTGGTTAAAATGAGGGCTGTATGCAATGTGGGCAAATGATTTATCAAAAACTATAGGGAAAAGCTGGTTCACTGGCTTTTGTTAAATGCAACACTGGGCATGATATTCTGATTAAAGTCATCTTATAAATGATGACAGAAAGGATATTTATTTTTAGATGCTATGAAATTTGCAGAGCAAGGATGTTGGACACCAGCAAGGGTGAACTGACTAAATTCTGCAGTTGATATAAACCAAACCAGTTAAAAACTATGGTTAGGTTGGAAATAAGGTTATAGTTATAAAAATAGGGACTGAAATGATAATTAATTGCTATTTTTTATGGTGTCCTCAGAGCTTGAAGAAATATTAGAGCCATGGACACGGTTTGTAGTTGATTCTGAGATAACTGAAGGCAAATAGGCTCTGGATAGACTTAAAATGTAGCACCAAACTATAGTCACAACTTCCAGTTTTGATTTTGGTAGATCTGGACTGCAATGAATATATTTCTTAAATATATTTAATTAATTTCTTAATGGCCTGCACTGAATTTTTCTCTTACCCATAACATTCCTAAAGAGTGATCATTCCTGTTGAAACCATGATTCCACACAGGCCAGCACCCAGACTTTGACAATAGGGCACATAGGAAATAGCATAGAAGTACTTGCATTTAATGATACATTTATCAGAAAAAATAACTCTTGGAATCCCCAGGAGCTCATTCAGACTTCAGAGAAAAGTGGCATCAGCTTTTTAAATTAAGTAGCCTTTCGTTTTATTTTTTTCCATAGACTTTTTCAGTCACATCTGAATACATTTAAACTTTTACCATTTGGACTGTCCTGTGTCAGGGTGTTTTGCAGATAAAGCGGGCTTTTTTTAAGAACCACTTCCTATCTTGTCTTTTGAATCTAAGCCCCCAGACCTTGCAATCGAAAGCACAATCATTCCTATTCACTACTCCACCCATGGCACTCTTGATTTCACAGACCTCATCTGTCACATACCCCTTACTCATATATTTTCCATGTTGAAAGTCCTAACCCACTCAGTCGTCCACTGTAGAGAAGCTATTTTACATATCTGACCACCTTTGTTAAAGTTTTCAGAACCTCCTCCAGTACTAGCATATATTTCTGCAGTGCAGAAAGGAGGGAAAACAGCTGCAGACAGATCACCCCACTCCATGGAGAGAGAAGGGGTTGTTTGTACTGTGTTCTCTGTTCTTTTTTTAAGTAGTTCTTAATACTGACTTGATTTTGAGCACCAGGATGACATTTTTAACAAAAATATCTATTCTAATTCCAAGACATCATTCCAAAAGAATAGCAGTCAGCTCAGAGATCATACTGTTTTCTGTGTAGTATTAAAGTAATAACTTTAGATTATTTTCCCCATATATTTTCCTTAACATTGGACGTATCTATACGGAGTTTCATCTTCCATTACAGTGACCATCCAGTCTTCTAAGACTCTTTTTTGATTTTTCATGGTCAGGATTTTCTGGATAACTTAATATCTGTAAACACCATCACATTTTCCAGGGAATGCCTCATTTATGAATATGCTGGAAATTACGAGTCTTGGCACAGATTTCTGAAGGGCTTTACTGATAGATAACCTTCTTGCACTATGAAAATTTACTTTTGACTCTAATCTCCATTTTCTGTATTCTAGGTAACTATTTGCCCATATAATGACTTTGGTTCTAATTCAGTGGATGGTTTATTTATATAGGAGACTTTTGAGAGATTTTGTTGACTGTATCAGATAGATTTCCCTAATGTAATCTGATTCCTTCAAAAAAGCACAGTAGATTTTAAGGCATAATTTTCCTTTACAAAACTCCTGTTAATAATACTGAAATACAATGATAAGTAGCTAAAACTGCATGAACTATAGGAAAGCTAACAATGACAGAAAAAAAAAATCCATTTGTAGCACAGCTAAGAGTGAGGAATTCTAATGCACTGAAAAAGAAATGAATCATAGCAATGAAACGGGCCTTTTAACTAGACATGAATTGTTAAATTATTAATAGTACAGAAAAGGAACAATTATTCAATTAATACTTTTGTTCTGTCTTTAGAAGAAAGCAGATAAGATACATGGATCACATAGGAATAAATGAAAGATTCTTAATTCACTAGTAACTGAGAAAAGATATTAGACAACATCAAAAACACATAAGCATCTTACAGGAGGTAAGATGTTTCCAGTAACACTTAACTGTTTGCTGAGGAAATATCTGGCCTTCTGATTTTAATTTTATTTATTTATTACAGTGAGAACGAAACTGTAGAAGACTGAAAACACTCATAACTTTTTTTGTCACCATTCAGGATGAGGAAATGGAGTGATATGGATGATAATTGATTAGTCTGATTCCGGACAGAGGTAAATGAATAGAAAATTATTTTTAAATTCATAAATAAAGAATTAAAATATGGGATTCTAGTGAATATCAGTCAACACAGACTTTACAAAAAAAATAGGTTTTGCCAAGCAAAGTGTGACGGATATTTTTTTAGGTGGGTTTTTGTTGACAAAAGTAATTGCACAGATACATTGTTAAGGAGTTAAATTATGTGCTACAAATACAATAACCCAATGCCATCCTGTAGGAAAATGACAGAATGAATTGGCGCTTGAGTTTACTAACAAATCATATATAGCTGTAAATCCAGATACAGCAGCAGTGAGACTGTTACTGGCATGCAAGAGAAGGCTGTGTGGAGACCTCATAGCAGCCTTCCAGTATCTGAAGGGGGCTTATAAGGATGCTGGGGAGGGACTCTTCATTAGGGACTATAGTGATAGGACAAGGGGTAATGGGTTCAAACTCAAATGGGAAGTTTAGATTGGATATAAGGAAGTTCTTTACTGTAAGGGTGGTGAGGCACTGGAATGGGTTGGCCAGGGAGGTTGTGAATGCTCCATCCCTGGCGGTGTTCAAGGCCAGGCTGGACAGAGCCTTGGGTGACATGGTTTCGTGTGAGGTGTCCCTGCCCATGGCAGGGGGGCTGGAACTAGATGTTCTTAAGGTCCTTTCCAACCCTAATGATTCTATAATTCCATGCTATGAAATCTTTTGATATTTTCTTTTACAAAAGGATGTGTGCAGGGGAGAAGTGGAAGTACCACAAAAAAAGAACATAAAAACAATTTAAGGACTGTAGAAAGTGACAAAAGAAACATCCTAACAGAATCTGGAACAAGACAGTTGTTCTTTCCTTGAATAACACAAAAATCTGTTAAAATGGGCAAGTAAGCACAATAACTTATGTTTGTTTTCTTTCATTAGCTACTATTAATCTGTTGATGTCTGAATGGTTAATTGGAGCTGGCTTCATTAAGAACTTTTCTAGAGACATAAAGTAAATGGATATTTTATCAGCTGAGAGAACTAGGACCAAGGTTAATGTGGTTCTACTGAGCTAAACATCACCTGAATCTGATCTTCTGTAGGTATTCCTTTGGGTAAGATAAGAAAGAACAAAGCAATTTTCCTTTCATAGCCGCAAAAATGTACCTGTTTCCCACATTATCTGGAGCAACTAATCAGAGCATCTATTTACCCTGGACACATGTATGTTCAATATTGAAATACTATTTCTTTTCCAAAGTATGCTACAGAAAACTGCCAGATCCATTTGCCATTCTCCTGGGATACACTGCTGACAGATAGCTGTTCTGCTGTCAGGGTCATCTCACCTTGAATATAGATTACTATGAATAAGATGAAAATACCTATTTTTGAAATGCACATGAAACCCAGTTTTTCTGTTGTTTTTCCATGCCTCACTGTTTGGCAGATAACTGCTTGCCTACACAAGCAAGTTTTACCTTGTTGGGGGGTGGGAGGGGGGAGGAGAGGAAGTGCAGGAATTAGCATTTTGCTACTAAGTAAGAGCCTAAATGGATCATGTTCCTTTTATTTCTACTCCCTCACCCCATTTCTCAGACTGAGAACTTACTCTTCCTACTACATGAAGAAAGCTAGTATGATGTTTTCAAACAAGGCAATATTTCGTTAGAGGAGCGTTCCTTTGTTAAAAAAAAGTTCTGCTGGAATATTTTACTTTCTATCAACCGCTGACAAACTGCAATGCAGCTCCCTAGTAAGCTGCACCAAACAGATTGCTACACAGACAGGCAACTGGGGACTTAACAGACTGAACAGCCAATCTCAAGATCAAGTTTCTTGGCACAGTCAGGAGTTGCAGGACATCATGGAGCCAAGAACATCGTAGCCTTGGGAAATCTAGTTAGATTCAAGCTTTAAAGAACCTGGAAGGCCTTTCAAGACTTGGTTTGTTAAGACATCCTGTTCCACATATTCCCCATGCTAGTCCTAATTCAGGGGAATTCCCAAGAATTTCCTACTTCTATATTAGCTGGGTTCACCATTTAACTTTGGAAAAATCCCAGGATATTCTGATTTTCTGAAATTCTTTGAGTGTTTATTTTCCACTATCAATATTTTTGGAAGGGCTTTTATTTGATTTTCAGATTGTCTCAAATCAAAAAAAAGGTGTTTTGAAATGTTAGTACTTTTTCAGAGAATGGAAGTTCCAGATTTCGTCTAGCTTCTAATCACTGTTACTTATTCAAAACCCTTTTCCTTTGAGTATTGCTCTCTTGCTTCTCTAACAAGTGGGGAATGGACAAAGAACAGGAGACAAATAGCTCTGTCTGAAAGCAGGGTTTTTTTTTCACTCTGAATCCTGTGTTTAAATAAAATAATTGCAGAGGTCACAGCTGCATTGGGCAGCATTGACCAGGGAACATTCTCCCTCCATGAGAGCCTCTAACAGAAACATCTGACTGCGATTCCTGACTTAACTGAAACTACCAGAGTGATATTTTTGCTAAATTAGCACTGCAAAATAAATAAGAAGATGGGCATAAATAATCATATCTATGTGCAATACCTGATGGCAGCGACAGAAGCCCATCTGCATTTTTTTAATTACAGAGACAAGTTCTTTGGTATATCAGAACAACATTTTACAAAATTTGCATAAAAGAGAAATAACCTCTTGGTTAAATATTTTAATTGGAAATTAACATTTTAAGACAGAAATCTTTCCCTTGTGGTATTTGTCACTGAATCACTGTAAAAATGCATGAAGACTTCCACAGATGACTGTGCCAACTGGAAAAGGTGAAAACAATTGCACTGCTTCTGTTATTCAGGCTAAGCTCAATGTAAAATCTAAATGCATTACATAAACACTGAGTTGTCACTCAGATTTTTGTCTTTAATGATAACAGATTGGTACTAATTCAGCAACACAAGGTCTTCTCATAGCTATACCTATTGTTGGTTCTTTTACATTTAGCTGTGTCTCCTTCACAGGAACAAGTTGGAGCAAAAATTGCAGAAAAGACTATTACAATGTGATTTTTTTTAATAACAACACTTCAATATCAATGATGGAAGAACCCATAAAAATTGAAGATTGGTCCCACTTTGTGATAAATGTCAAACCCAAGTCAGTTTTCAGCTTCAGAACTATTTGGCATTAATGTTCTGTGAGACAAATTTGGACAAGCCTGACATTTTAGCTTAGAATAAGATAAAAAAGTGAAGAATAATAGTAACAACAATAATAATAACAAGCAACCCCTCAAATGAATAGAACTTTTTCACTGGTCTCAAAATGGCACTATTAAGTGTGAAAAATTATTAAAAAATAGACTTGTAATTTTTGGGAAAAATCAGGTCAGGAAAGAGGCTGAAGAGATCAATGGCAAGTACGAAAATATTCAGTAAGCATGTTATAGCTTGTTAAAACTAATGTAGTGTGAGGCAAAGTCATTTTCTGTCTTAGGAGAAAGACCAGCTTGTAAAGGTCATACAACATTTATTTTTAACCTTTTCTCTTCTTTTGGGCTAAAACTAAAGATATTGATAATTTTGGTCTATTGTCATACAAGATCTAGAAGCTCTTGCATTTATACAGTCAAAATCTTTTTATTCTGTTCTGTAACTAAGTTGATTTCACTGTGATTCAGCCCAATTTACATTGATTGTTTGCTGCCTCCAGTGGAAACCTTGTACAGCTGCCTAACCATAAAGACATGGAACTCTTCTTTTTAAGCTGATTTCAAGTTTTGAAGCTGTTTTTAGAAGCTGCTGCAGTTCCCAGATTCTGATGCTTATTTTACTCCAATTTAGGCCACGATGCAAAAAAACCTCCTGTCAGTTCTACCAACTGGTAAAAGTCCCCAAAGAGATGGCCTGTTTGCTGCTGCCTCTATCCCTTCCAACATAGGAAGGTTCTGCCTATACCAGAAGACAAAACTGAATGCTACCAGGGAGGGTTCTTGGCACTGGAACCCAGCTATTGAAGCTGGTAAATCCCTGCCATGTCGTTAGCCTGCAACAACTGTCCCAATCGATTCCAGGGTATTGTTGGGAAGTTAGGCAGTCCAGGAATTGTTCCTAATGAGTAGTTTGAGTAAGGCTGTCCTCTCACAGGCACTAAGAAGAATGGACAGAATGGATGTAGCCTATCCTGTGCCAGCTGGCTTGAGCGCCACAGACTATCAATGCTCTTGAGCGCATTAGGTGAAGCCTCTGTATGCCAGGTCCTGGACTTCCTGCAGTCTGGCTGACTCAGGATGTTTTTTCTCCCACTAAAGGACAGCAGACTTCCACACAAGAAGAGACACCATTCACAAATCTGGGCTAGTGGTTGTACAATACATTGTATTGAAAATAGATTCTGCATTTTTGTATCTTTGTATCATTTCAAGTGCAAAATCAAGAAAGGCTAGGAGTTCAAATCTTAAATTTATAGACTGGTCTTTATAATCATCTGCTGCTGTTGAGTATAAACCTTCTAACTTTACTCTGGAAGGAAGCTTATTTCATTATAGAGCTGGCCATAAGTTGGGACTGCAATGCTAGTTTCTGGAAGGAGAGAACCACTGGTGAACAGTGAACACACGTATAGCAGGCTCACTGCTGCACAGTAGCTATAGAGATGCTCATGATTTCTTAGAATTGGACTAACCTCCCTCCCTCCCTTAGCTGCTTTTGTAGGCACATGATCTTGCAAAGAGTAAGCTTGCCTACAAGCAGTCACTAGACCATGATCATGCCAATAGGCCCCCTCTGTATCTGATCTGTACAAAGTCATTCAGCTCTCCACCAGCCAGTCATGGGGCTTGCTCACTTAATGGCCAGCATGCCTGCCTACTGGTGACCCACAGAAGGAAAGATGTACCCCTGCTTTTTAAAGTTTTCAGTGCTTCTGCTTATCATTCAGATGATGACAGTGAGTCATATGGGATACCCTTATGTTGCCTGAAATGGCATTTGTTTTTCAGCACAAATTTTTAAGAAGTGGTGCAAACATACTGTGAGATAACATTCTCAAATTTAGGCTATACTATAAAAACATGTTATCATTTATCAGCAATGGCTCTAAAAAACACATGTGATCCACTTGTCTCCTCAAGCTAAGAACCATGGCTGGGAATCAAAGAGGAAGCTACTCTGCCTCTGAAACTGCTGAGTTCTTATGTACGCTGAAGATATTCTCCTTCTGGCACAGAGAGATTAGAGTGAGCCAGAAAGTGTAATGCACTCATCAGCTAATGAGACATCAGCTAGGGCTTTTACTCATAATCTTATTTTGATGGGGAAAGGCAGTTTCTGCAGCTGCAGCTATACAACTCTGAGCGAACAGATAGGAGTCAACAGTGAACACATATAAGGCTCACTGCTGCACCGTTAGCTGTAGAGATGCTTACAGACTGAAAGACAGGCTCTTAGAACATGATTAAACCCCCATACCATCCGTTAGCTGCTTCAGAGTTAGGGGTTATCTTACTGTCCTCACATAGGCAACAGTCTACGGCTAAGAGAGGTTTGACTTGCTTCACTGGGGCATTAATCTTTATTGTGCAAAATAAAGTATCTCTGAAAACCTAACTATGGAATAATTCAGAGTGATGGTCTCTGGAAATTTCAGGCGATGCTTTGAAAACTATGAAAGGCAATTAAAAAAAAGTGAGACTATTCTGGTAAGACTTAAATGGTCTCCTGCTGGTTCAGTAGGATTTCCACACTGGCTTTACACTGGCGAAGCATTGCAAACTTGATTGAAGACAATTATGAAACTGGCTCAGTAACTGATGCATTGGCCAACTCAGAGTTGTCTTTAGCCTTGAATTTACATGCAGAGAATAGTTATAGCCAGAAATCTGGTGTGGGGTTTCTGTGGTGGGTTTATTTATTTTTTTTTAACTCTTCACCAAACATCAAGCCATCAAGCTGTCCCTTGTCGTAATACTGATAAAACATTTGGGAACTGTATCAAGGTTCTTCAGGTTTGGTTGCAGCAATGATTGATGGGATTTTAATCCTGTTGGCATTTGCCTCAGGTAGGAAGTGGGGAAAGCCCTTAAAATGCTCAATTGGCTTTAATATCCCTAACATCTGTTGAAGTTTTTGTTTGAGTTATATATGTTCTCTGGCTGATTTTAGTGCTACAGGAATTCTTAATGCCTCATCTTTACTCTCCCCAGCAGCTGTCATTGGGCATTGCCTCTGAGAGTTGGAGGCTCACAGAGATGACTGAGCCAGGTGCATAAATATTATTTTATACTTATGTATAATACATTATATTGAAAACATCTTCTGCATTTTCATAACTTGAAACAGAAATTTTGGAAAGTATCTTCTGTTGGATGCAATGTATATATTTTTCTATATAGATCTGAAAAGTAACTATCACACATGCATCACACACAACCATGTGTGTGGTCAGTATTTCGGAAGTCCAATTGCCATGTCAGCCCACTGATACCCACTCAATTAACCCAACAGAAATACCAGCCCCATCGCATTCCATCACATTTATCTCTAACGGGACTGATGTGTAACCTGAAAATTAAACATTGTTTTTCTTCTGTGAAAAGTAGAAAGTCTGAGTTTTAAACTAAAAGAGCAACTTGACTTTTTAAGATTTTTGTAAGTCGATGTGAAGTTTAAGGAAAAAAGACTTATTTAAATATATCATTTTGAGTTTCTGAATTCAGTAAAGAGCAACAGAAGAAGCATTTTTATAGTCTAGCTATATGAATGCCCACTGGAATTTTATCCAAAGTGCACACTCAGTTCCTGTATTGGTTATGAGCCCGATTTAGACAATCAGCTCTGCTCTGCAATCACTTCAGAAAACGTTGCACTTGCTTTTATTAAATATAGATAGGAACCCTTATGTTTGTTATAATCAGCTGAAACAAGAGCATGCTTGAAACTGTAGGGCTCTTAGCATGAAAATTTCACCAGTCTTAGAACCGAGGAGAACGCATTTTCTTGTTTTCATGTACACCACAAAAGTAAAAGTCAAGACATCTTTCCTTTACTGTCTCAGCATGGTGTAATAGAATGGAATTGGTGAAAACAGTGACTAATGTGTGTTATTTAACAATGCTAGAAATTCTGCCTGGCATTTGCTCCAAATACCAAATGTAGTGCTTCTGTTTCATAACCAGCAAGGGAACACGGGACAGTATACCAGTTAAAACTATCCACCAGATATTGCATTTAATCTTCTCATTCATGTATGCTTACTTCACAAGGCCCTTATTCTGAGGATCATGAATTTTACTTTAAAGATGAGGCATTT
This sequence comes from Psittacus erithacus, assembly GCA_009867235.2. NCBI lineage: Eukaryota > Metazoa > Chordata > Aves > Psittaciformes > Psittacidae > Psittacus > Psittacus erithacus. The sequence goes on from WYDI02017201.1 coordinate 33,412, forward strand.
TTAATTACAGCGTAGACTGATCTACTCACTAATTTTGATTGCAGAAGAATTCACTAACTAGACATCCTGTAAAAACAGGACAAAAAGTCGCACGAGGTGTTTTAAAATGAAATCTGCCCCTCCAGGACAAGCCAAAATAATCATTGTATAACATTACCTCCAATGATCTGCTCTCCCAGGTTCATGCTGCTTTTGGACACTAGGTTTCATATTTCCCCCTCTACCTTCTTTCAAGGAAAGCAAGCAGGTTTTTGTCCTGGCTGGGAAGGTCCATTCATCTTTCATCTCTGCCTGAAGGGATTAAAACTTACATCTTGTAAACCCTGGAAGAATGCTTTCTTCACCAGCCTGGCTGCTCAGTGTTGACAAGAGTCAGGTGCTTCCCAGTATTCAGGGAAGAAGTCCAAGAACCTGTGAGCAGTCATGGCAGACAGTGTACCTACTCACTTTAGAAGCCACAAGAGTCAGGCAGGGGGTGGTGGAAGTCTCAGGGATAGAAGTTCTGGCAATATACATGCGGAGTAGGAGCTTGGTAGCATTTAGGTAATTAGCATGTAAATGGTTAGCTCAGATGGAGCCCTAAGAAAACATCCTTAAGAAAATGTAACCTGTTGGAAAATCGAAGTACCATCCTAAATCTATCAGCGTGAATTTCAATTAACTTCACTGAAGCCATGAGAGCTATTTCATATCTTCATATAATCCAGAGTAAACAAATGAGAATAGACCCTTGCCTCAGTTTCTGCATGCACAAAAAGGCAACAGACTGTTTATCTATGTGCCTCCTATCCCAGTATTACTAGTGTACTTTGAGTCTACGTTTCTAATGGTAAATGTAAAGGGAATATTCCTGAGCACTGGAATTAAATTTTTTATGATGTTAATTTGTCCTCAGTGCCTCTTGGGCCTGTGCCAGCTATCCTATTCCCAGACTCATGGTGGAGTTACCTCGTAAGAGGGATTAATGCAGTTTCTGATAATGTCCACTGTCGTCTCAAAAGGAAGGAAGCTACATAAACCGTATTATTCACAAATCACAGGTCTTTCCATGCCAGCTGGTCTCTGTGCCAAACATGACAGGCATGTCTAGATACACCTAATTTACTAGGAAAGACGCAGCCTAATGTTCTTGAGTTGAATTGGTGTGCATTCAAAACACAGGTTGCTCCTTCCTTATGAGGTGGTGACCAAAAATGACACAGAAATTGTAGCTGTAAGCTAGGTGAGAACCCATCCAGGTGTTCAGTCGACTTCCTGAACACCTCTTCTAGTTCTGCAGTTGTATCTACCTTTTTTCCAAAGAGATTACTGTGGGTGAAGGATTATTTGAAATGTAATCACAGAAACAGAACAGCAGGCTGTATACAACCTGGCTCATTTTCCAGCTTCCCTATCTCCATTCGGTGACCCTAATGTGTCAATATTTGGTATGACTAACTTGTAAATACAGCCATACCAAGCTATTTCATGCAAAGAGCGCCTCTCTCCCATTTGTCGAACTGCTCATTCAATTTACGTGTTTCTTCACGAGCCTTAAGGTGACTGGAGACAAACCATGAAGCCAAAGAGAAGGAAAGATTCTGGACTCCTGACAGAGCCTTCTTGCTCGGTCTTGCCTCTGGGTGTCTTTCTTCACTCTGTGCTGTATTTGTCCCTTTTTCTTTAGTAAATTCATTGTGACAGCATGGGCAAAGATTTTTGTGAAAACACACATACATGCCATTTATACGTTATTTTTAAAGGAAAGAGAAATTGGATAATATAGGTAAGAATAATAAAGCAGTAGTCAGAGAATACAACTGCATAAAGTAAGAGGCTGAAGGGTCTGGAGCACAATTCTTATAAGGCGTAGCTGAGGAAACTGGGGGTTATTTAGTCTGGAGAGGCTCAGGGGGGACCTTATTGCTCTCTACAAACTATCTGAAAGGCGGTTGTAGTGAGGTGGGGGCTGGTCTCTTCTCCCAAGTAGCAAGTGATAGGACAAGATGAAATGGTCTCAAGCTGTGCTAGGGGAGCATTAGATTGGATATTAGGAAAAATTTGTTCATAGAAAGGGTGATCAGGCATTGGAACAGGCTGCCCAGGGCAGTGGTGGAGTCACCGTCCCTGGAAGTGTTCAAACACTGCGCTGATGAGATCCTCAGTGACATGGTTTAGTAGCGGACTTGGTAGCCCTGGGGTAATGGTTGGACTTGATGATCTTACAGGTCTTTCCCAACCCGGTTGATTCTAGGAAGGCGCACAGGGCTGTGAAGCGCTATTCGCCGCTGTCCTGCAGCCTGCCCGCCCCGCTCCCTCCGCCCACCCTGTGCCCGGCTGGACACGGCGGCTCCTCAGGAGAACGGAGGGGAGGTGACCGTTAACAGCCGCACAACGGGCCCCGCGCGGCGCTCAGCGCCGCCCGGCGGCAGCGCCGTAACGAGGCTAGGCACCGGCCGCTGGGGGCCGCTGTTGCCGCTGCCTGAGGAGGGGCCGGCGGCGCGCGCTACCTGTCCGCGGTGCCCGGCGGAGCCGCGGTCCCGCAGCCGCTGCCTCCTCAGGGGGCGGGTTCGGGCGCCGCCCGCTCGCAGCCCGCCGGCTTGCGGGGCTTGGGGAGCGTTCCCGCAGCGCGGTCCAGCTCCGTGTTTGCCCGTTTCGGCTGCCAAGGGAGGGGTTTATCCACACAGTCAAAGTAAACAGGAAAGTTCAGGCGGATCGTGTTTCAGCCCCTCCGCTCCGAGGGGCTCCGCGGGGAGGGCGGCAGGGGGTCGGGCCGCTGGTGTTCGCTGAGGGAGCTGTCGCTCTCACAGGGAACCGCTACGCTCCCGAGGGGCTCTCACCCACCACGGCCATCACCTCCCCTTCTCTTGGGCTGTCACCGCTTCCGAGGGAACCGGCGGCTGAGGGGCCGGCGAGGCTCTCCTGCCGGTGGCGCTGCCTTCTCCCTCCTCCCCACCTCACCCGGCCCCGCTGGGAACTATTCCAGGCAGCGCCTCGCCGCAAGCCCAGGAAGCAGCTTGGCCACCCGGGACCGCCTGTAACAAGAATCGGCGAGGAGGGTGACGCGCTCGCTTCTCCCTCCCGCCTGCCCGGCCCCGCTCCAGCCACCTCTCCGCGGGCTTCCCGGCCGGTGGGAGCAGAAAATAGCCTTCCTCTTCCCCGGCAGCGCGCCAGCGCCCCAACACCTCCCTTTCCCCGCCGCGGCCAGGCGCGGAGTTCCCGGTAAACAGGCGGCTTCCCCGCCTGCCCCCGCCACAGGCCCCCCGCGGGAGAACAGCGGGAGCGGGGCCGGGGACCCGCTGGTCGGGGAGCCGCGCCAGGCGCATAAATATTTCAGCGGCTCCTCAACGCGGTTCTAATTAAAGGCTCGGGAGAGGAGCACCCTCCTTTCCCCCCCCCGGACCCCATCTTCTCTCCACCGCCCCCTCCCACTCCACACACACGCTTGGGACCGTCTCTTTACGTCGGAGAGAGGCGAAAGAGTGACTGAGCCCTACCCGGGAGAGCCGAGCGAGGGGGAGGGACGGGGGGGACCTGGGCGGGAGGGAAAGGAGGGCGGGAAGGGGGGGCTTGTGCAAGCAGAGACGCTCCCGGGGTTGCCAAGTGGACTTTTATTGTTTTCCACCCACTTCCAAGTCGATACTATCTGCCGTCTCATGTCCATCCTATAGCCTATATAAGCAGCTGCGCCGGGGTTGCCGGCGATGGAGTAGTTTGTGGATACGACGGAGCGCAGGGACGTGAGGGGGGCGGGCGGGCCAGCCGCAGAAAACTTGGGACTTCGCGCTGCTCGCGGGCTGCTGCTGTCCGGGGAGCGGCTCCCTGGGGAACAACGCCTTGGCTCCGGGGAACCGAGAGACAGGTAACGCGGCCGGGACGGGCCAGCAGCCCTCCTTCCTCCCCGTCTCTATCCCCACCCCTCCCGTCCGCCGGGGCCAGCGGCCCGGCGGGGCAGCGCCGCTGACAGCTCGCGGGCCGGACGCCCGCGGGTGTTGGCAGCGGCGAGCCGCCTCACGGAGCGCGGGGCAGCCGATGCATGGGGCTGGCGAGGAGGCAGCTGTTCGTCCGAAGGCGAGCGGACCCCGGATGAGGCAGCCTCCCTCCGCCGCGGCTGGCAGCCGCTCCCTGTGGAAGTGGCCGGGACGGTCCGCGCCCCTTGAGAAAGGACGGGGGAAGGGAAGGCCGGCATTGCCGCTCCCTGCCCCCGAATGGCTGTCCCCTAGCCGTGCACCGCCTGTCCCACCGCTCCTGCCCGTTGCCCCAGCGCGGCGCCCCGCGGGGAGGGGGACTCGCTCGGTGTACGGCTACCGCCGCTCTCCGGCAAGAAACTTCGTGGAAAGTTGTCGCCCCTGGCCCAGCTCCTCAACTCTTCTCCGCGGCGGGGACGGCCGCGCCGCTACGCCGCCGCCACCAGGGAGTTGCTCCGGCAGCGCGCCGGGCAAGGGGCTCCCGCCGAGGCAGCCCGCTCTGCGCCTCGCTGCTCAGTTTCGCAGCCTACCCTCCCGCGAGGCCGCGGCTCTCCCCGCGGGTCTCCCCACTTCGTAACCTGCGAAGCGGCCTCAGCGCTTTCCCCCTGTAACGTTTCCGATTTCACCTCCGACCCACACCCCTTTTTCTCCTCCAGTGAAAGAGGCGGCCTCCCGCGGCAGCGGATCCTTCCTTCTCATCTGCTCCTGCACCCTGCGGGTCAGATCGCAATGCGTGGACTGAGGTCTTCTGGGCTGCTGGGGCTAGTGCTCTTAATGCTCTCAGCAGGGTACTGCAAAGAGAAAACTGACTCCTCAGATCTGAAAGACAGGCAGAGCCTCCTAAATCTGATCATGGAGATCATTCAGGAACTGAAAAGATACCACCTGGAGAAGGACAGTGGGATGCAGTACTTCTCCAAGCACGACTATAACTTAGATAGAAGGGAAGTGGCTGACTACGGAGGATACCAGGACGAGCAGAGAGTTGGTAAGTCACAGTCTATGACTTGGGAGATCTTTTTCCCTAGAGTGCCTTGGTGAATGAGACGTCACATCAGGTTACTAATTTTATATCAAGAATTCACTGCCCAAAATACCTGCAGATTCCCTTTGGTACCAGAGACACAGATGGCAATTTGGGATAGAAAAACTCCATTCACATCTCAGAGTCTCTTACTCTCTGGATAATGTGCTTAACTGAAAGTCCAACTTCCTCTGTGTTGGCTTCAAACAAAACCTATCAATATGGGGAAAAAGTCGAAATGGGCTGAGACCAAAGAAGTAAGGGATGAAAACACTCCTTCCTGGAAGTTTACCACTTTTTAAAATGTGCTTTGTTTAAGTGTTTCTTGGAAACAACCCTAGTAAAAATTTCCCCTGCAGGACTATAGTATGTCCTCATAGATCTCACAGCTAGAAGTCTTTCCTACAGTTCAGCTTCATTAAAACTTTTTGCCCTGCTTACGAGTCTCTTTTGTACGACAGAGATAGCACCTTTCAAAATACTAGGAAGGGAAACAGAATATTCCTCTGTCACGGTGCAAGCTGTTACCACTTTAGGACCCTCCTCAGTCATCTTCCTACTGGTTGGAATGGCTCTTCTGTAACCTTCAGTGGAAGCCCCAGTTGGTTTGTACAACCTTGTTCAGGGTTGGACAGAGCAGTCTGGCAAGTCATACCAAGCCACACAGTGATGGATTGTTACCACTCAGTTTTGCGATGTGCTTCTGTGCATCTAGCTGAAGTTGATATGGCTTCTCTTACTGCCACATCTAATGTACCATTTGCTGTCACTCCGAAACCCCTACAGCATTACTGCTGCTCATCTTATCCTTACTACTGAAAGGGACGTTAGGAGTATTTGCTAGCAGATGTCTACTCACATTTTCCCAAACTGGCTTTTGTTAGTGTGCTGTTTATTTTGCCTTTATTGATCTCATGAAGCTTCATTGTACCAATTCTTCATTCTCATCCATATTCAAATATCCTCATGACTTGCATTTGTTGGTGGTTGTCATGAAAATGTTACTTTTCCATCAGGTTGATTAATGGATATACAAAAGAAGACAATTTTGTTCCACTTAAGATCAGCAGAGTGAGAACATTTTGTTTTACAAATATTGAAAAGTTAAGAAGGCCCAACTAAGCATGGAACCTTGATCTGCAGGACTCTCGATCTCAGCTGGAACAAGGGCAATTTTTGGTCACTGCATCAGCATATTGGTGTGAAACATCTGGTTTGTGCTAAGTTATCTATGTAAATAATAAGCCTACTTAAGAGTAGATTATTTAGTAGTGGCGTTACTGACTCCTAAACAGGATTTTTCATTCTGTTATTATAATGGAGTTATTCCCAGCAACTGAAAAGGAACTACTGCTTGGAGTCTTTCATTTCTGTTTTGGCATCACTTTCCCAGTAAGCCTGTCCCATGGGAAATTTCTGAGTAAAGCATGTGTGTTTTTAATGCTCTTCACAACATAATTAGGTCAAATATGATAAGGTCAATTTTACTTACACTGACTAAAGTTAGAAGTAAATGAGGAATGACTTTCGAGAAGTGTCTAACCTCACAAGTGATTCAGATCTGTATGGAAATGCTCTTTGCCTTATATCTGATAAGAGGTGCCAGGGGAATGAAAAAGGCTGCTCAGGCATTTTTGGTCAAATAAATAAAGCACCATGTAGTGTATCATACACAATCAGCACTATGCTATCAGCACAGACTTGGTAACGGAAAGCAAACATAGCCGTAAATCAGGAAGACATAAGCAAGGGCTAGAGCTAAAATGGATTTCAGTAAACCAGTTTCATTTTGCCATCTGCCGAACGCAAAACGTGTGTCGGTAAACCACAAACATAGGGAGCCAAAAGACAGCAATTTGCTTGGGATCATTTCCTGTGAATTTTATTTACACTGCTAAAGGAGGAGGGGGGAGATTCCTGTAAGTAGATCAATCCAGTTTCATGACTGCAGCAGGACAGCACTTGTACAAACATATCTGTGACAAAAGAGTGGATATACTTGAATATACCTGTGAGTCTTCATTACTAGCAGCACTAGCAACCATGAACTAAAATTTGTGGAAGAATTTAAATCTAGGTAGCCTTGATAATGTAATTCATAGAGCTAAAATCTGACTCTTGTCATCATCATTAATGAGTGCACACCTAACAGACACCACTTCTTTCATCATCAGAGTGTATTTCACAGTGCATTTTACTGTGGCTTCTTATACAAAACAAATGTTTGCAGTGTGGCCTACTGTATGCAAAGGACTTTTGACCTCTGTGCATCTCTCAAGATGGAGTGGTGATGTTTGCAGGACAGTTTATTCCCTGTCCTCATCCTGTGCTTAGCAAGCACAGTGCCAGTGCAGCAGTGACTGTTTTTTTTTTTTTTGTCTTGACAGAAATAGTTCCCAGAGATCTGAGGATGAAAGACAAGTTCTTAAAGCATTTAACGGGTATGTTTTAATTTTGCATTTGTAACCATCATTTCAGTGTACATACCATAAGCTGCACTACTCTTCCTCTGAGCTCTGCTGATTCATAACTTATTTTTAATTTCTGTTTCAGGTCCACTGTACTTTAGCCCAAAATGTAGTAAACACTTTCATCGGCTTTACCACAACACAAGGGACTGCACCATCCCAGCATGTAAGTCCCAAAGCCAGAGGCTTTCATAAAAAACCTAGAAATTAAAACTTAATAGCTCTACAAGGTACAGGTAGTGATACAATGTTACATTACATTCTGTGCAATGAAGAGCTCTAAAATGTACTGAGTATGCTTTACAGTGTTGCCAAACAGCATCAGCATTAGCAAGAAAAATGGAAACACAGCTTTTTCACTGCAAATATGTGGCTTAGAATGGCTGTAAGCACAGTACTGATGTACATGCCTCCGGTTCAAAAGGCGTTTGCTTTTTGTAGGAACACGACTCCTCTCACAAACCTTTAACTTCTAGAGCTACAAGTTCAAGGTAGGATCAGAAATCCAAGTGGGGCTACTTCCTTTTCAGTGATAATTTACGTTGAATATGGTTTATAGACATTTTATTCTTTCACTGTTCAGCTACCAATCTACCAGTGACGTTACCGGTGAATCTTTGCAACCCTTGTCTTAGTGCATTCGAAATGTGTAACTTGCTAAGGCTTAGCTAATGGACACAGATAAGCAAATGTAACTTACAAGATCTCATCAGTGCTGACAGCACAAGAGAATTAAAAAAAATAAAATCAAACATTGGCATTTATCAATCAGTAGATGTGACTCTAGACTCATACTAAGGTGGACCTGTTCAGTAAGCAGATGCTATTTTAGTACAGCCTTTTCAGAATGGAAGCACACTTTATTTTACTTGTCTAAGGTCAACCAGTTGGGTCAGTAGCAGAGCTGGGAATAGAAACAAGCGTTAAGAGATTCCAAGTTTCAAGTATTAATAAATACTTCAGCCCAATATATTTTAAAGGCATATTTGGTAAGAATTGCAGACTTTTCCCTATTTGTAAGGCTTCACATGAGGAGTACCTGGGAAAGATAAGGATTTACACATAATGGCTAACCAGGTCACATTCAGTTTACATGGATGGAGATGGAAATTGTTCGTAACTAGTCTGCTTTGAACCATCAAATGGTCACATTACCTTTTTCTTAAGGACCACAACACAAACATCATTTGACTCAGAGCTAATGAGTACTCCAAGCTAAAATCTAGTTGGTCTTACAGTCTGAATTTGCCTTTTCCTCTTGGCAGATGACATACCCACCAACATCATGTCTGTATAATAGAGAATAATTTATATGACTGGCAATTATAGCATACCCGTGCTGTGAGTTAAGGATTGTTAACACTGCATCTGTAGGAAACATTAGATGTAGATACTCATTAATGAAATAATGCCTAATGAAAATCAACATTAGTCACCAGACAGTATGACTAGCATCCCCTTAAAGTAACTTTCTTCTAGGAAAATGAGGTAAACAACCTGCTTGAATTCTGCATTCATACTGCATCATACACAGTATGATGTGACTTTTTGAAAATATTCTGATTTCAGGTAATTCTGTTCATTCTGTGTAGAAATTCAATGGCCAAAGAATTTATGTGTCTATGGTACTGCAACATGGTTGTAGCCAGTACAAAAGCATACCTTCTAGGATTTTGCACAGCATAGCAGCATTGGCACCTAAAAAGTAATTTACGCTGCTATCTGTCCATAACTGAATTTCGCAATATTTGCTTTCAGTTTGCCATGTTGAAGAGAAAAAACGAAACAAACCTCTCTTAATTTTTCAGTTTTACATTGTTTCTGGCCCTTATTATGATGCATCAAAAAGCTGAAGGTACCCAAAATAAGGACTACTAACAATAAGAAAAAAACAATTTTATTAAAGATGAAACTCCATACAGTTATGAATTAATTTGTATGATGTGGTCATCTACTCAAGCCGGACTTAACATTCCTATAACTAGGAGACGTTATTTGTCTAATTTAACAGTTTTTCCAGGAAGAAAATTTACTGGAGTTGCATTACTTAATATCAAGTTGATAAACTTGCTCCCTGAGGGCTAGATTTTAAAGATGGATGAGTACTACTTATTCTTCCTCTAGCATGGAAACACTGTAGTCACATGTTTACATCCCACATTTAAGCACAGGCACAGATATATGAATTTTCCTAGGTACATACATTTAGAGATCCTCCAAGCACATTCATGCTATTTGTTTATCGACAGTACACGTGCAGAAGTCAGTTGCATAGTTATATGTGCCACTGGATATGGCTTTCAGTAATGTAATTTTTACACACTGTATTTCTGAGTCTAAGGATCTGATTTCTATACTCTTGCAAACTAAGGTGTTCATTTACAACAACAACAATTTGAACAGTTACAAATTTTTAAAGGCAAAATTGGTTACTTTAGTAATTTTGTTTATGTTGTTTTTCCTGACAGACTATAAAAGATGTGCCAGGCTTCTTACTCGGTTGGCAGTAAGCCCAATGTGCATGGAAGGATAAAGGTAAGCTTTCTCATAGCAGTAATGACACTCTACTGCATAGCAAAGCACTGAAAATTTACACATACATGAAAATTTAGGGTAGTATAATAACACTTGTCCTTTGGCTAAGGTATTCCCTTTCAGAGTACTTGAAGTAACTGGTTTAATCTGGCAAATACTGGCAATAAGTAAAGGGTACCCCTACTGGAAGTCTTTATAGAGAAGTCCATGTGCCTCAGCTGGGAATTACTCATAGCAGCATACAGTTATCAGAGTGAATGTGTTGTTACAGAACAAAACACAACAGCTGTAGCTTATTTTTCAAGAGTTGACTCAGTACACAATTGCAGCAGCCCTTTTATGTGTGCAGCTGTAGATCTATGGTGTGCATTTTAGGATGAGTTAATATATACATAGATATACACATGAAAGCTTTATAAATGCAGATAGGTTGCAGGTGCTTTCAAGCAATTCCATGAAAATGTATTATTAGTAGCATTGATAAACCAATTTTAAGCTGCTCAGACTTTTTGGTATTTTTGTTGTATTCACCTCTCATATCTACAGGTTTATCTATTCCTTTTTTGCCTAGGCGTACCTCTATCTCCTACAAATACTTGGGGAATTTCACCATGCACCAAAATAAAACCAAAAGCCAACCAACCAACACCCCCCACCCAAAAAAAAAACCAAAACCCACCAACAAAAAAAACCCTCCAAAAAAAACCCCTTCCAAACTATCTGTATTTCTAGAAAACCAACACATAAGAATACAAAAGGACTAATTTATGTTCTGTCCTCAACTTTTACCTGAGACAAAAATGTGAGCTCTGACAAAGGCATAAATAATAACCCCTGTGGATTTGTCAGTAACAAATGCTATTAAACCAAGATACTTTGTAACAAAATACACACTTTGGAGGGGGTCAGTGAGAAAAAGCAGTAAATGTTAAGCATCTTAGTTTATTTTTTTAAAGCACTGACACTGTTCAGACTGAATAGTCTAAAACAGGATAAAATTTAAACAGCAGAATTATGAAGTCATGCAGGAGTAATCAACTGCAGAAATACATGGCACGTGTGAACAGGAAAACATACAGTTCTGTAGAAAACGTAGGGGTTGTAGTAAATCACATACTAAATGTGACAACCATGTCACACTTGCAAAAAGACAAACAACATACTGGAATTTATGAATAGAATCATTGTTTATAAACCACTTGAAATAATCACTGTTGCTGCAATACTGCATTTAAGGACACCACACTTGAAGACCTATGGGTGCTTCTTGTGAGAGTCCAAAGAAGTGCAATATGGATGACCAAAGACCTAGAAAACTCAATTTACAAGAACAGCTAAAAGGATTTGAGATTATTTAATCTAAAGACAAGCCAATTACAGGAAAACATGATGGAGCTATTCAGTTTAATAAAAAGTAGCTACAAGCAATTATTTTTATCCAGTGTTGACAAAAAAGATGTACTTTTTTTAAACTTTGCAACAAGAGAAGATTTCAGCTAGACATAAGACTTTACTAGCGGCAAGGGCAGAGGTAATACATTAGATATAATTCAGTATTGTTAATTTACACTAAACTCCTCAACATTTCCTAAAATGTTTTCTGCCCAACTTCCGAAAATAAACCTAAACTAGCCCAGCTTCAACATGGAATGTTTCTAATGTCCGGTAACTTTTACACTACTTAATTTGAAGCCTGCAGCCATGAGAGAAATCTCTTACTCATAGAATCACAAAATGGTTTGGGTTGGAAGGGAACTTCCAAGATTATATAGTTCGACCCCACTGCCATGGGCAGGAGCACTTCTCACTAGCTCAGGTTGCTCAAACTCTCTCTAGCCTGGCCTTGAACACTTTCAGGGATGTGAATACATCATACATCGTATGTTCACGGATGGAATTTTGGAAACAATTGCATAGAGTATTTGGACAAATAAAAGTCAGCAATAGGTAATTCCTTTGGTCTAACTGGAGAAATGCTAGTGATTCAACTTTTCAATTGTGAAATCCAGAAAGCAAGGAACAAATAAGCCACTATATAATGATATTCACCTGTGAAAGATAAGTGACTAATGTTATTGCCAATATTAATAAGCCGATACATCAGACTAGGGAATTCTTTTCTCCCTTCCCTTAGAAAGTTTTATCTGTACTTTTACATCATCTCATGTAAACACAAACTCATAATATGAAGGAATAGTAACTAAAATAGTTCACAGCTCAAGCTGGGAGTCTATTTTAAAAAATATCCACCTCATTTTGCCAAACAACACCTTGGCTCAACTAGCAGGCATGTTTCAGCATGAATAGCAAGCCTCACTTCTGTTATTCTCCACAGACACAAATCATTAATACTATCAGCACTTGTAAGTAACCTCCATTGGTAGAGGAAGGCTATTGTCTACCACACATGCCATAAGATCTGCAGGTGTCTTCATAAAATTAAGCACCGTTCCTCCTCAGAGTTTCTCCACTGCATCAGTTCAATTTATGTGGGTAAGACATCTCCTCTCACATAGGAGTATAATGTAGGCCTTATTTGTTTTCATGTCACAGACTGAACTGCAGAAAAATGGGTTCTTTTGCATTTTTTCCATTTACCTTTCTCTCCACAAAGCATGTAATTATCATTAGTCCAAAAAACAAAGTTGCAAAGTTTTGAACATGGTACCACTTGTACATAGCAAGAGAAGATTTCAAAGCCATTTCCTACTTAAAATGGCTTCCTGGTATATGAAGTTCATTTGTAGTAAGGCAATAGGTAAACACTTCTGGTTCTGCTATAAAGCTACTACTTAGTATCAGTTCTAAAGCTCAGACTAACTCTTGAATATTATTTAACAAAAATTTCTTGCATGATACTGCTCCACAAAGGTCTAAATTAGATTTCCTGTTTTGCTCAGTATGTGATTTTCATTTCATTGGATGCTTACAAGTGGGCTGGGCTACAGATGAATTATTGCTCTCTGATACTTAGGCAAACTAAGATGACATAGATACACAGACATCTGTCCATTGGTTTTGGGGGAAGAAAAGTTAAAAAAAGGATAGACTTGGGTTTTATTTGTACTTTAAATGCATTTTGGACTATCATAGCTTTAAAGCACTCAAGACATTGAAACTAACAGTTAAGATCGAACAGGAAGACGTGAAAACACGAATTAGGCATGTTACTGTCACAGTACATACCTAAAGGTATGCGTGATACAGTGTGCATTATGGAGCCTTCATTTTTTCTCATTTATCCCACACGTATGTAACTGGGCTCCATCTCCTTTTTTTTTTTTTTTTTTTAAGAGTGTATGTTCACCTTTTACCTGTCCCACAGCTGTAAGCAATGCAGGGACCCAGTAACAGCTAAAACACTCTGATAACTGAAATTGTCTTTGGAACTCAATCTTTGTAAACCCCTCAGGATGTATTGACCATATTAGTAATGTATGTTAAAAAAGCTGAAAATACAAGATAAACTTCGAAACTTTAAATGCCTATAGAGAAAACTGAAATACCACAATAAATATCCCATTCCTGCACAACATTTAATATAGCCATTAATTCAAACTATTCTTAAACCAAAATAATATTTGAGCTCTTATGTTTTGCTTCAGGTGTTTTATAACAATGGAACCAACAGCCCTTTATTGCTTCCTCTCTTACACAGCTTCTAATTCAAACCAGCATTGAGTGCCCTCAAGAAATGTCAGTTGCTTTCATTTCACAAAAGAAGTGAAGGTAAAATTAAGATGTGGGGTTTACATACTATTCAGTGAAGGCAGACTTTTCTAGATCCATTACATATCACTTCCCATGACATGTTCTATCACCTCTGCTTGGTGACAGGAAGCAGTGCCTACAGTAACAAATTTAAGGCTTTTATGAGCACTACTGCTTTAAACTAAAGAGGCGACAGTGTACATGGTTACTAGTGTGGTATAGTCCAACTTTTAATTTAAGTAGCAATTCTGCATTTTCCTTACTATGGGGTCTCTCTGTGGCTAGCACCAGATGTAACATTATGAGCTTCATCAGCTTCAATACATGGATCTCTACAATCTGTTGACATTAGAGCAGACTTCCACCTGGATGTTTACCCAGGGAAGGAATTTTTTGATAGCACATGGAAGCTGAGCTACAAAATCCTACTGGCACAGTATTTTAAAGCTTATATTAATATTTAAATTACTAAATTCTTCTCTACTATAGATCAGCTTTACCTTAGAGAGTTTAATTCTCTCATCATGAGCTGATGACAGAGGTTCTCAACAGAGACGTTAGTCAGACAGCACTCAGGATCTTCACTAAGACTACCTGCCATTCTTCAGCTAAATTCCAGTCTAATTTTCTGAGACTGATGTGTATATAACATAACTATGTGAAAAAAGTACAACAGATTGATCAATGCTAAGAAATCTGGAGCCTTTTCAAGGGTTTCTGAAAATGCCAGGGATTTAGAAAACTGCAATTTAGCTGAGCACTGGGAAACTAAGACCCACAAATTTTGATCCATACAAAGGCAGCTATGGATGAAATGACAAATGAGCATCCTATCTACTTTCAATTTTTCACCCTCAGTGAGCTGCACATTCCCATTAGTATCAGTAATGAAAAAAACCTACTAAATTCTCAGTGTTTAACTTCTCAGTTGTACCATACACTGATCAAAACAAAAGCATGTTTAAACATCACCTTTAAGCATCACAGCTTAAACAGGGTACAGTAGGAGCACACATACAGAAAATAAGCTAGATGAAAATGCAAGACAAGGAAAATTTAAGTCATTTTCCCCTCTAAGGAAGGACATCAAAAAAAAGTATTTGCCCCATCTGCAAAGACAGAAAAAACCCCTAAATTACATTAACCTTTTCTGTAACATTATTACATTTCTTAATAGCTTTTAAAAATTGCAAAACTAAATATGTTTAAGTACTATTAAAAAGTATTTCTGTATGCACCAACGGCTTGATTTCCAATGGATTATGTCAAGTCCAACTGACTCTGCATTCAAATAATTCTGTTACAAATTAGACTTCAGCAGTAGAAAACAGAGAAACCCAAATCAGAGAATTCCCACTGATCCTTGGAGACATGGTTACATATAGTCAGACAGACAATATGAAAGTTTTATCTGTGAAAAGTGACATCAGCAGAACTCCAGTATCAGAGAACAGCTCTGTTTTATCTCCTGCATGGACTTTTGGGGTCCATGAAACACAAGCTTCCGCTGAAATCTCTTGGCATGCAAGAGCATGGAACCCATGCAGGTCCTGTTGACCAGTAAGACATAGTGCATTTTTTAGTTTGAAATAATGGCATTAACAGGTTGTCTTAAAAACACATGAAACTGGGTAGACTTGCTGCAAGTCTCAAAGATGTGGTCGCTGAAAAACTCAGAAATTACTAGAGGAAGGATGGATTTCTAGATAGGTATAAGCAGAGACAGTCACGCTACATTTTCTCAGAAGACATAAAGATGTGGGAGAAAAGGGCTGAAACCTGTAATTTTCTGTCAGTGATTTTGATATCACTGTCATAAAAATGGCTTTGATTTCATTCCAAGAAACTGTTCTGGGAAGAGTTAACAAAATAGGCAGCAAATCCTGCAACTCCCACTCAGTTTGTGCTACCTTACTGTTCGCACATCCCAGAGGCTGCGTTTATATGATCAAATTGTAGAAAGTTCTGTTTGTTTCTCGTCTGCATGAGTCCAGACTTCTTCAGTAATGGGCCCAGTTAACATGAAATCATTCCTAAGTCCTTCCAGCCCTACCTTGACATGTTCATATTACTGGGTGTCGCATCGTCTGCTTCAAGACACCAAGACATTAAGAAAGAAATTTGCAATCTGTTAATACTATCCTTGAGGCTTTTTGACTTCACAGCTGCATTTTTAGAAAAGGCTAAACATAACCATAAGCACATTTTCAATAGGTAGAACTGTATTTTCCAAACCTATTAACCTAAAATGAACCAGTGCAAAAAGAAACCCTTCCAAAATTTCAGCCTTGATTAACAAACAAAACAGTAATTTAGCAGTCAGGCTGCTATGAACTAAATTAAGCTAAATCAGAACTGCACTACTGTATCTTTCCAAAGTTATTACTGAATTCTCCAGTTCTATCGATTCAATATGATAAATACATTCTTAAACACACGTATGCAAGTATAAAAATGATAAACGGCAATTTTCTTCTTTCTTTTAATCCACCAGATGTTATTACCATGAAAAGAAATACCAAGAACCAAGAGAAGTGCCTTGGAAACCAACAGGGAAATAGAACTTACTACCTTTATAACATATTCCATTGTGAACAAGAGATTTATTTTTGCAGATTGACAGACTACTTCCCATAATTCTTTTAACATGCGTTTTGTATGTCATCAACAGTTTGCAGTTTGACATTCTTTACAGTAGCGTAACTGCCAATAGTACTTAATGCTCCATTCTTTACAGAACACACTTTACAACTGATGTGTAATGCTGCCAAAAATTATGTAAACACAAATATTTCACCAAGAAAATTGATGTTCTATTGCTTAATTCTACGATTTCAAGGAATGTTTGTTTGTATATCTAGAACTACTAAAGATCTGCTCCACAGTAGTTGTGGTCACTTGATATCCTTTATGCTTATGCAATTTTTTAAAAGTTTGGTTAAAACAGACTTGCATTGGGGTCACATTGTACCCTAGGAGTACAAATTGCATGACAAACAGGAATGTGATTTCAAGCAGACATATTTTTTGGGACAGTGGAGCATGGATTTTGTACACAAACACAAGCTGCCATTAATTTACTTTATATAATAAATGTATAAAACATTCCAGCGAACGTGCAATATGTAAATACTGTAAATAGTAAGTGTAAGTAATAAAAGTGTTTGGTATTAAGTTGTTCTCAGTTTGCTTTCTGTTCACTGAATCCAAATAAACAAGCTATCTTCTGGTAGCTGCTATAATTTATCCACACCTCTTTCTGTAAGAGATCTGAGTGTAGATACAGTTTCCCTAGAATGAGAAAGAAAGGTGTACCCACCTCAGAGGAGTCTGGTCATGTGAACACTCCATATGGATTTGTGAGGACAGACCAATCTGTGTGTTCAAGTCCAGACCACAAGGCTGCTCCAGTTCTCTACAGCCTCATAATCTTTTTTATGACCAATGATTGTTTCGGGGGTTTGTTTGCATGTTAAAGAATAAAAATAAAAGCAAAAAAAAAAAATCTGCAGTCTATTCATGCTATTGCCAGGTGATAAATATCAGTAAATGTCCAATAAATCATTTCAGTGTCGTAACATTTTTAAAGAGTCTGTGAACTCAAGAAGCCTTACTACACATTTCCCTTTATTCCTTAAATCAGGTATTAAATCCAGTTGTCATAATAAAATAGTTTAAACAGGAAGAAAAATTTTATCTGTGAACTGTTGATGAACCTCCGGTACTTTTATCTTAATACTGGCATTTAGCTTCCATCTTACTCTCAATTCAAACCACAAAATGTAGAAACAGAACCAAACACACCCATCTCCACTCTGAGAAACAGCTAGAAGCTGGGATACCAGAAATGCACACTTCAGAGGCTGTAGCATCTAGCTCTTGAGAAGAAAGAAAAGGCAGAAGTACAAAATGCCAGCCTAGAACTTGGCTGTATTTAGTAAAGGAGAGGTATGTATTTCTTACTTGGTTTCAGTGATCGCTAAATGCTGAAGTTTCATTGGGAGTGGGAGTAAGTAACACATGCATACTGAAAAACTGGTAGTTAAAGGAATCTACTGCTACAGGATTCACTTGGTTGCTCACCTGCAGTAAATATATGGGTGAGTGGAACTCTCCTTGTTTCCATGGGCTGAGATCAGATCACAGCATATGACTTAACATGAGAGTTTAAATTAGTACAAATCTTTCCTTCTGTTGTATGACACCTGAAATCCAGTTCAATAAAAATCTTCTAGAAAATCTTGTAAAAGGAAAAAAGTAATTTATTTAATGATTTAATAAATGAATATAAATAAATCAATCCCATGGAAGTCTTCTCTAGATTTAGCAGAGGTCAGCGTGCTTTGAAAGATACAAATATACTATAGCACACTTTGTTGTATTTAGTCTTGCATGTAACCTTACTACCTTACGTAGAAAAAGCCATGGGGGAGAAGAGAGGGAAGGAGGAGTCCGTTCTGTAGTTTTTCATTCAACATTACATTTTTTATGAGGGGTATTTTAAACCTGTAAAAGCTCAGTCATCTGGATGATACACAACTTGTGCATTAATCCTATGTCCACTGCTTCTCTTGGAACCCAAATAATGGTACTGCACAACTGTCCTTCCTGAAGGCAATCCCTGCTCTGTATTCTTGTATTCTACAAGTGGTGTAAAATACCACGGTGCTCTCCTTCCCCTTCTCCAAAAGGAGCCCACTAAGGGTAAAATCAATCCATCAGCTTCTCTGTCCTAGTAGAGCTGGTGAATGATCTACCAACAGATTACTTGCTGAAAATACACCTTAAGGCCGAAACTTTTAAAATCTTAACTGAATTTAACACAAAGAGTTTTGACTTCATGTTACTTTGCAGGAAGATTCCTTAGCCTAGTGAAGTTAAACAACCATACCTTTTTATTTCCCTTCTGTTACCCCAGCAGCTGAAAGATTTAAGACTTTTAAATCTTAACTTTAATATGTAGGAAACTATAGGCTCAATTTCATCATGGTCCTACTCAGCCATGAATGGGAAAGCACAAACCATCATGTTCTCAATCTTTTGAGTTATTTTCACTGGAGTATTTTAAGTGGTCATTCTAGCAGAGAATAACATTAGATTACAGCTAAATACTTCCACTTCTGAGCTCAGTGCATAAAACCACATTTAAGATGGTTTGTCCCTAGCTGCTCATCATTCTCCCTCATTTACTTTGTCACAACATTCATAAAAGAAATGGAAAATAATTTATTCCAGAGACTGTGCTTGATCTCACCTGAAATATTATATATATGGATTACTCTTTGTCCTGAAGTGAAACATCTATTAACTTGCAAATCCCCAGCTTGTTCTTTTAAAGTCAGATACTGGTAATGCAAAAAAGCACAGAGATCCAGATTTCTGTATTTAAGTGTTCCACCTACCACTTGCCTTTCTGTAAGCAGGTTCTTAAGTTTTATATCTGATGGAAATTTTAGCACAAAACAGAAACCTAACACAAGCAGCTGTTCTACAGCAAGAGTCCCAGGATGGATCATTCCCATTGTGCAGGCTGCTGCACAAGCAGAGTGACAACAGGATTCCTTCCTCCTCAGGAATAACAGGGACCTCTATCAAAATGCACTCCTCTCTCTGAGGAGAAAGTGGGTGACAAATAGAGGCTACTCTCGTAGCTAAAAAGGCAGACAGAGGGAAAAACACGGCTCCATAAGTAAGAAAGCAAGTTTTATAGATCCAGTTTTACAGACAATGTGGTAATGTGAGTTCATATCAATGCTGTCATTATTGAAAATAGGACAATTCTCCTGGTATCAGTTTACATTACTGATCTTACTGATTGCAGTACACTTGCATTTCTAGGCAGAAATGAACAGTGATGTTCAAACAAAAAGACATGGATTTTAACAAAGCATTCAATTTTTGTCCAAAAGCAGAACTTTCTACTTAATGGCCTTCTGTTAACTTTGCATTACATTACAGGTGGACTGTCTTTGGGCTGAGCTATGCTCTCAGAGAACATTTCTGACAGACTATCAATTCTCCTGAGTAAATCCGAAAATACCGTCTGACACTCACACAGGAACTAGGATTACAGCAAATCTCACTGAATATATTGCATGGATTTGAGTGTTTTACTACTGTGAGATACAAACTGTATGTTTCACATTTAGGCTTTTATGCTGACTTGTTCTGTCCTTAAAGTAAATACTGTATTATATGTGCTTGTATCAGTGCACTAGGAATTGACCAAAAGACCAAAGGAACACTAGCTGGAGAAGTCCTATTAATATCAATCACTATTTCTGAACTGTGTTCTTCTTAATTAGTAGAAGATGTACTAGAACAAATATTACTTTTTCTTTAAATAACTGAGCACTTAAACTGACACAAAAAAAAAAACATTTTCACAGGATCCTGTTGACACACGCATAGGTTTTGGTTGCTTAAGCTTTGAAATAGTGCTAAGAGCAACATCTGTCTGGGGGTAGGCAGTTCTTTTAGTCTAGCAGGCTCAATACGGAACAGCATCAGTCCAACGGCTGTCTAACAACACCAGGATGACACGCCTGCATTATCATACATGAATTATTATCTCACAGACTCCCACTGAAAGCTCATTTGAATTAACTCACTAATGGCACAATAAGAAGACCTCAGTTTAGTTAGTATAGCAGATAAAGAAGCAAGATGTTACTTTTGCAGTGCTTGTGAGAAAGCACTGGAAGAGTTTAGAGATAAATTTATTCCGAATTACATACTTTACTATGACATTGATGTGTGATAAAATGGTTGATCATCTAATCCCATTAAAACTTTCCTATGCTTTTTAATTAATGACAGAAAACCAAAAATATAAAATGATACTGAAACAGTTTTGAACCCAGTGAGGCATAATTTTACAAATTAAATACATCAATCAAGTAAACCTTACATATTTCAGGAGAAGCTAATTATTTTCTTTCAGAAATAAAATGACGAGGCATTAATGAGACTTCTCCAAAAACGCTTTACAGCATCTAACACACTGCTCATAAACAGTTTCAAAGTCCTTTTCACTCCCCTAGAAAAGAAGAGAAGAAAAGAAAACCAGTAAGAACAGCAGTAGCGGCTCAAACAAAAAGTTTTCGCAAACTGGTTTCCCCATAATCACCAATGGTAAATAACTGGCATTAGGGAAGAATAAAACAGTACAAATACATAGCGATAGTTTATGCATATTTCTCCCTAATTTGAACTACCTGCAGCTCAGGAGTTTCCACAGCCAAGCACTGTGACTTTGTACTCAGCTGTCCTGGATAAACTTTCCCTCCAAGGAATTCTTCCATTCAGTTTTTGAACCCTTAAAAGCCTTTTCTTTTTTCCTTTACTTTCACAGTAATCTGCCACTTTGAGCTTCAGAGTTTGATGAAATGCTTTGTGGGGAAAAAAAAGCCAAAACCAAACCAAAACAAAAAACTCCCCCAAAAACCCACCCTCTTTCTGTTTTGAACCCACTTCCCACATATGCTATTTGATACTCTGTTCTTCTTGGATAATGAATAGCAATTCCTTACTCACCTTTTCCCATGATATTGAGATTTTACAGAACCCTCCTGCACTTTCATCCACTTCTCAATCCTAATCTGAAGAATTTTAATCTGTTTGCTCTTAGTTGATGTTATTCAACTTCTTTGACCATTTCTGTCCATATCTTTGTCTCTGTCTTGATTAGGTCCTCTTTGCAAGGAGGCTGACCAACTAGAGCGTCATCCAATATTGAAAACACAGATGCACTGCCTTATTTAAATATAAGCAATTGCTATAAGCATAGACATGCTCTCCTTTCCTATCCCAATAATTCATATTGTTAAGTCATTTAAAAAAACATGTCTACACTTTTATTTGTGTAGCATCAGATCATATATCACATGACAACATGTGGGATCTCAAAAGATCATATGCCATATACACATAATTTTTAATCAAGCCACCAGAAAAATTCTTTTATACATACATAGTATGGATCTTCAATGATAAGTTGTTTCTGTGGATCGTAAGTCCCAAGCAGTTCAATTTTGGCCCGGCAGTCTTTAACTTGGTTGCTTTTCCTTTTCAGATCTCTGTAAAAGAGAAAATAAAACTTTTCTGTGAATTTTTCTACAGAACTTTTTTGGCATCGGCATGAGATGCTCAATGACCGCTTCTAGAGAACACAGGAAAATAATACGCATCTGGACTGTCAGTTCTGTGGACTTTCTATGCTGCTGTTTGTTTTCATTTGCTTCTTGTTGTGGGGTTTGGGTTTTTTTAATTTTAATTGAGTACGGAGAACATGTACATAAACTCAATTCAAAGCACAAACAAGCAGTCAGTCAGTCACTTAAGGCTTAACAAAACTTTGTAACAGTACATTTATCAACTTCTTCCTCAAATCAATTATTAGTACTTTCAATATCCACCTTTAGCTTCTACTGAACAAAAAAATAATGGAAATTATCTAGATATTTTTCCAGAAGTATGAGTAAGCTTCTCCCATTTGTTCAAACCCAGTGTTTTAAATTGGCATGCTGCAGGTATTGCTCTCAATACCTCTGTAACTCTTGTCAAGTCCTACTGCATTTGGTTATCAGAAAATGGCAGACTGGCAAGCTAGACCAGTCTTCCCTCTGAGATACTGTAACATTCCATCAGTTGTCACATCCTGTTTCTTTTACATTGCCACCCATTGATAAAACATGCTTGTTTTGAGATAGTATTTTCCCCACCTACTTACAAAAAGCGGACTATAAACCCAAATGCAGTTATAATTTCTTTTAAGATTACACATCTTCATAGCAGCTCATTTTACTTACCCAACATTAAAAAAGGTGACCCTGTGAATACTTAGTCATAAGCATAATCAGTTTTAAGAAATTAAATTCTAATTATTAATTCTGAGTAAGAGAATAATTTTAGAAAGTCTAGAATAGCAGTGAGACCAAAATATTGTTTTTCCTTGAAAAACCAGGACTTGTCTATGAAGTTATTGCTTGAATTTACAGATTCTTATTAAATTCTCTAGTCTTTTATTATTAAAACAATGTCTAACCATTTTCTTCAAGGCTTTTGGCATACTACTTAATGAACAGGAGAGGGCCAAGTGGCTATCGTGCTATGCAAAAGGGAGGTCCCAAATCTTTCTTTTCTGTCACTCCATCAACACCTGGAATCAGCCTGCCCTCTGAGTGCTACAAAAAGGCACATTTCCCAGGGAAAATGGTTGAACTGGATATGAGTTTAAGGTGAAACTTAAGTTTAGCAGTAGCAATATCCCTACTGTAGTTATGACATTTCTTCTGCTCTATAGCTCATATTATATACATTGTTAATATAGAGTAAGTTTCATTCAAGAATTCAAGTGAAAACAGGAGTAAGCCTCGTCATGTCTTTGCCTGACACGCTGCAATCAAGCAAAGTGTTTCATTCATGCAGGCTGTGTAAAAGAGGTCATTCTCCACATCTAGAAGATTCAACAAAATAATAGTTAAGTAGTGCTGCTTCAGGGTTTTATTTGGGCCTTGGGGTTTTTTAAACTAACTTTACAAGTAATAGCCCTTACAAGCACTTTGGTATTTGTACTTTACTAAAGCTCAGCTCCTTAACCTCAATCACCAATACGTATGTAATTAAGTGGAAATAATGATATCCAAATTCTCAGACTAGGCAGCTACTTCACCAAATCTTTCTAAGGCATAAACTGTCGCAAAGACACACTTAATTAGAACATGGCTAACAGCAACAAGATTTCCCCAGCTAACAGCCTTACTTATCTCACAGCTTATACTATTTCTATTCAAAAATAAAAAAATAAAAAACCCCACACCATATTTAATCCTTTCCAAGTTTCCACAGTGTCTTTTAAATCCTGTGCAATTAGAAAGCCAGATCACTGATCAAGACAGTACATCCTCATTCTTAACTGTACAGGCATCAGCTGAACATGTACAGCACAAAGCATACTAAATTTCCACATCCTTAATCCTTGAAGCATGTATCAGACAAATAAACCACTGAGTTCTAGCTCACTGCATTTATTAGAAGTGAAGAATCTACCTATTGGGATATTATCCATACAAACATACAAAAACCCCAAATCAAACAAAGAAACAATCCATACCCCTCTCCCTCCCCAAAAAACCACAAAACAAGCTAAACAGTAAAATGTGCCATCTGCCCGCAAAGTGACTTACAAGACATCACTAGAAGTAACCCACATGAATTTGTTTCATTTCTTCACACATTACCTTAGATTGCTCTCATCCATACAAAGTATATAATCAAAGGTCTGGAAATCATCTTTAGTAACCTAGAATTAAAAATACGTGCTTTAGCCTATAAACTGTGTTTGATTTATAAAAAGGGGAAAGAAAGTACTTTCAAATTTTGTAGTTCTGATTTATTGAAAGAAACACAGATGGAAAGAATAAAACTGTGTAGCTTCATTAACTTTTACAATAACTTAAGACCTTTTAAGTGTATTCTGCCGTAATTACCCACTTCTGCAAGTTTTCCACAAAAAAACTCCAGTTAACTATTTCACCAATACTTTTTAGAGCATCATTACAAGTGACATTTCTAATGCTTTCCAATTACTAAAACTAAAGTAGGTTTCCAGTTATGGAAACCATGCACTGAAAATGTAGACAAACTACTTTCTTGATAGTAAAACAAAAATGAAGGTGACCTTGAATCAGCTGCAATAATTCTGATCTAGAAATCTGTCATTACATACACAGAAAAAGATACCAAATGAAATTCAAGGCTAAAGTATGAGGGAATGAGTTACAATCCCTTAAAAACAAATGTATTCACAGTATTTTAGGCCATATAAAGCACAAAATTTACAGTATGATGTGAAAAACCCTGGGATCTACTGTACATCTTCCTACCACCATACCATCTGTTCTTTTTCTTTCCTGTAGTAGGACTACTGACTCCTAAACATGAATATTAACTAAATTCTAAATTCAAGATTCGAGTTCAGGCAGGCAGGTAAACATTGCCGACAAACCACTAACTTACGTACTAACGTTATCTGTATTAAATAAGGATGGCTGTAGATTTTTACCAGTATAATTATATTTTATTTTGCACTTAAGCCTTAGCATAGGGCAAAACCTTCTCAGACCATGCCTACAATGCACAGTATGCTAGTACAAGATATCTGAACAAAGTGTCCATAATAAGGATGCATAAATGGAATAAAATCTGTAATGAGTTCACATTAAGACTGCATTTCATGGATAGTCTGTAGAAGTTTGTTCAGTACAGGTTATTCTGGCAGGCATCTCTGGGAAGGATGTGCCAGACAAGTGACTGAGCAAGTGAACAGACAAAAGGGCAAAACATTTTACCCTCTAAGTCAGAGTTTTAACTTGTAAAAATCATTTGCGTATTTTAAGAAAAGTCTTAGATGGCAAAACACCCACTTGTTTTTTTGTGCAAACAGCAAATAGATACTGATCAAGCTCCCGCAACAGGCAGCAAGAAAAGACACACAGAAATCACCACCAGGCTAAAGCCATTAAATGAAATACTCCACGCAACAAGAATTGAACAAGTGAGATGTGGGGGAGGGAACATTTGAAAAGAAAGGGTTAATGGTGGAAACTAATGCAGACTTGTTTATTTTCACTGTAAAAATATTTGCTGTATTCATGCAGTGCCTTTGGCCTACGAAAATATTTTTGCAGTGGAAATAGCTCTGTTTTCCTGGCAACTCTAAGCAATACCTCTACAAGCTTCTTCTGATCACTTTGCAGGGTTAAACACTGGCCCCTGTGAAAATAATGTGTAGTGCAGATATATGTAGGAATAAAATAAAAACCAGTGAAAAGGAAAAGCATACCTGCCACACTTCCCACACTCCCTGTGTACTTGACAACTTGATAGTTACTTCCCTGGGAATCAGCATTAGCACAGCCCTAAAAACAAGATTACTGGCTAGCTTGTGCTCATAAGCCTCATAGTAATGTCAGATACAAAAAGCTTAATTGAGCAAACTCCAGTGACCTGAAGATACTCCTCAAAACTTTAAAACTAGTACTTTGGGGGAAGAAATTGAGGACATAAAAATTTATGTACATTTTGAAAAGAGCAGTGGAGAGTTCAAGTAGCCAAGTTTGGATGGAACCACACCAACAACAATAACTTTACATTCAAAAAAAAACCCCAAACATATAACCATTATTAAAGACCATCAATGGAAAAACATATCATCATTCTAATTTATTTCTTAAAAATTTCCCTTTGTTTAGAGAAGGGAAATCTTTCCTCTGTCTAAAAACCAAAGAGAGGCAGCAGTCCTCAAATTTATCCAGTTGTGAAACAGTGTTAAATATCAAATAGAGATTAGAGTAAGGCTGTGTTAAAGGCAAATGCACGGTATGAGTCATACAGAAATCAACTCTGGTCTCAGCATGAATAAAAGTGAAACTAATCAATACCTATCTGTTTTGTGCATGAGGAATAAGAGCTTAGAGAATTTCAACCAGTGCATAAACACACAGAAACCTACCATCAACTAAAATGTTAAAATACCCTTTATTTTATATATGAATATATACCTTTGTTGTTATACTTCACTTTTCACTTAAAATTCACTTAAACTATCACTGTATATGATGGTAGGATGTAACCAATTTAACATTCTTACATAAATCGTTCCTGTAGCATTTATGCCAGTTTTGAATTAAAGATACAATCCATGATTATCATAATTATGCACAAAATTACATGAAAGAAAATGCCTTTCACTGGATGGGCAACAGTTTTCCACAGGAGTAAAGAGGATAACTGCATGAGGTACTCATGACAGTATTTTGAAGGCAACAGAAGATAAATCCCTCCTCTCTACTCCCGCAGCTCCTGTATTAAAGCTTTCTTAATCTATTCTGAAACAAGTCACATACAAAATTCTATCCTTGAGTTTGTCTCTAATGGTGAAACAAATACATTTCCATTTGTAATAACCTGACCACTTTGAAAACTCCTATTCTACACTGTTGAGTCTCCCCCCTTTCCAGAAGAACTACAAGATCGCATCATGTCCACAGTTTAGAGAATCAGCAGAGACCATCTAACAGAAGTATGAAAACAATTATTTGAGTGACACAGTTAGCATCAGTGCAAAATTAACAGTAACCTCTAGTTCAGGGATTTGAAATTTTCTTCATAAAAGAAATTGCTTGTATGGGAATGTTTTAGAAAAAAAATTATCTTCTTAGTCTTTCATTCTAGTTAATTTTCTATCCCTTTATATGTAACATTTTAGGCTCTTCTGCTTTAAGAATCTCTTAATTTGCCAGAATGTTTAAGCAAATGTCTTCATTACAGTGTTTTCATTCCCCCTCTGCCAAAGGAGATTACATAATTAAGTTTCAAAGCAGAGGATCAACTAGTTCTGGGTGCTTTGCTTTAATTTAACTACTTATAAACCACCCTAGTAATACCCAAGAACAGTTCTGAAGTTTCCAAGGCTTGTCTTTTAAGAATGCACACAAATTACACTGTTTTGACAAACACCAACTGATTAGTTTCAGTAACATTTAGCTTGTATAATGATAAATAATACTGTATATCATTTATCATTACACAATCATGTAATAACAAATAAAGCACTGATAAATAGTAAACCCAGAACTTCTAAGAGGAAAAGATCAGACTTCCCTTATAATTATTCCAACAGTAAAACATTGAACATCTGAAACAATGTTGTGCTCAATCCTGTTTCTTATTATACAACGGAGATCAACATAAGGAGAGGTCAGCAGAGGGTAACTGACTAATTGAGGGCATTTATTTTTGAAAGTTAAAAACCTAAACATGTAGTCTTTGAAAGTGATGAAAGTAAATATGACCTCAGTGAGGTCTAGGAAAATTCTGGAGGGAACAAAAATGGAAGGTAATAACAAGACTACTTTATCTTTTTGTCAATATAAAAACTAGTGGCATAAACTCAAGCTAACTAAAGGTCAAGCCCTAAAGGGCTATCTTATATCCAGAGAACAGTTAACCAAAGTAAGTTATGTGCATTTATTGGAGTGTCTGAATTATTTAATTAGATGCAGACACATTTATTTCCAGTCTCTCTGGAATGCAGCATGGAAATACACATTCTTTTGTTCACGAAAACTGAGACGATTTCATTAGAAGACAAACCTGCATTTGAGCTACGAATGCTTCAGGAGTACATCTTCCTCTGAACTTACCACCAACCATGCTATTAACCCGGGGTTTGAGTGCCTTCATTCTAACTTAGCACTCCCTTTTTTTTTTTTTTAAAATGGTCTTCATGAAAGAGCAGCAGCTTTTTGTTACGGGTGAACAGGTATTCTACTTCTTTACTTCTTTTTGGACCTGCTAAATAAAAATACAATTCCTGTCTCCAAGCAAGCAGCATCACGGATTACTAGAGTAGGTCCATTTAAAAAAGTATTAAAAAAAAAATTGTTTCATAAAAATTCCCAAAACACTAAATACTTGAAGGCAGGATTTTTCCACAATTGCTTCGATGTTCCCTAGTTATACTTCCACTGAAGCTTAATAACAGGAAACTCACTAACCTCAATGTTAAGAGTTAGGCCACTCCAGAGTCCTTTGAAAAACTAAACATAGTATTTGTTACTTGGTCCTTAACCATGCATTGCTCAAATGACTTCTGTGATTGTAATGGTTAGAATTAAACAAAGCATGGGTATGAATAAGAAAGAAAATATACTCTCTTCTACCTGCCGTGCCTTATGTGCTGTCTCAATGCCATGATTTCTTAGACAGCTTAAAGCCCTTGTATCTGGGGAGTGCCCCACGTTCCAGTCTGAAACAGCAGCGCTGTCTGTCATCCACTGTAACAACAAAACAAACATACAGATATATTTAAAGAAAATTAAAGTACAGTACCTGCCTGGCAATATGATTCATGGTAATGCCATGCTTCTTCATGCAACTCTGTCCTCGATAGTCAGGAGGGCTTCCTATTTCATAGGCAGATGTTGCTGCACTGTCTATCCTCCACTACAGAAAAACAGATTTATATTTTTATGTTTCCTTTCTCACTGTTTATATTTCTACTAAACTGGCTAGGAGACAGTTATTTCTTAGACAGGAACAGAAATAAATAGCTTACCTTATTTTCAACTTTTTCATCAGTTACAAGTTTTCTAAAAACTGCTTCAGCTATAGGAGAGCGACAAATGTTTCCTATAGAAACAGAAGATTAAAGTGAATTTTAAGACAATTAAAACCAAATAATCAACAATTGTGTGGATTTATCAGCAGAGATAAAAGATTTTTAGTTACTTAGGAAGAATGTGGATTGCTTACATTATTATAACCCAAGAGATTCTGTAAGGGTGGAAGCCCAGAGTATTGTACCTGGGTTGCAGCAATCTCCAGCATCAATACAGATTGAGGGATGAAGGGATTGAGAGTAGCCCTGTGGAGGAGGACTTGGGGATACCTGTGAGTGAAAAACTGGCCATGAGCCAGCAGTGTGCGCTCACAGCTCAGAAAGCCAATTGTATCCTGGGCTGCAGCAAAAGGAGCATGACCAGCAGGTCAAAGGAGGTGATTCCCCCACGGTAAGCCACCCTGGTGAGACCACTAGCACAAAAAAGACCAATGTAGTGAAATGGCTGAACAACCTGCAGTAGAAATGCTCTACTGCCGAAGGTGTAAATAAGTTAACCACCTAAGGTAGGCCTCTCAAAAACGCATGCAAAAATACATAGTCTTTGAAAAAGAATGAAGTATCTCAACAATAAAAAGTCCATTCAACTATTACTTTATCTCCTACATTTTCATACTTCAGAAACTGAGTAACTAGATGGCTATTCATAATATTTGGTATGCCACCCAGATGCACAATGTATCATGCAAACAAATCTTCACTTTCCATCAAAGAGAATGTCTGACTTTGCTCACCTCTTACTTTTGAGCAGGTAAGAATAAAAGACCACAAATGGCAACACTCATTTCTACACCTTTAAATAAATCACTCTGCTACTACTGATAAAGGTCTTTTCAAATCTCAAACAGTAAAAAAAAAAAAAAAAAAAAAAAATCAGATCAGGCACTTGGCCTCATTTTCATTTTCATGCTTGTATTTTTCAAACTAAGTATCAAGGTAGATACTTCAGTGCTAAAGAGAAAGAAGCTGCTGTGATCTGGGCATTTAATAACTTAACATCAATCATACCAACTATAAAAAAGCCCGACATGGGAAGTGAGCCACTGAAGTAACAGAAATTTGCTGTCAAAGTTTTAGAAAACATCAAATCACTAAATGGGCAAAAGGAACTGGCTAACCATTGAGAAACAGATCTTGCTGAAACATTAAGGGAATTTTGATGGCAGCAAATCTTCTTCCAGGAGAAAGCGTACTATTTCTTTTGTCTGAAGTAAGTTATTCCAAGCAGAGAAACTAAATCAGTCTTACAAGAAAAATAAAGCAGGAAAAGTTGGTATTATTTATAAAGTAAGCAAGAAAATAGGGTAGCACTTAATGATAAAAACATTACAGAATGTGGTAATACATTAAAAAGTTAATCTCACTTCTTTAATTGAATACACAAGTTAAGCATTAACCAATACAATTATAACAGGAAACAGAAGGAACATGTAACATACATGAATACTCCCTTCCTACAGTAGCCTGAAACCTTCATATTCTCACTTAGTATTTATTCTTGCAAGTCTATGTTCATCTGATGTTTGTTAACATCACTATCTATGTTAAAAACTTTTCTTTACTTTAACAAATACAGCATAGCTGTGCTAAACTAAACAAATCAAGCTCTTGGTCTCCTCATGGAATTAACTTACTCCTTATCCAATCAGCCCAATTAAACCAACCCTGCACTTGTTCTAATTTGAATTTATTTTTCTTGAATACAGGCAAATAAAGCCACAGACTACACTGCAGGCAAAGATTTTTACCAATTTGTTTTACAAAAGAAAAAAACATCTTAAATGCTTACTTAGGTCTTTTGAAAACAACCTGAGATGACTTCTACAATCACATTTGATTCCTTCATGACTATCAGATTTGTGATCATAATCCCCTACTTCTAATTTGTCCATTCCTTCTTTCTCCTGACATGTCAAACAGGCGACATTTAAGTCTTCTTTCTAACCTATTAAATTCTGTTTCTATTACATCAGCTGTTGAGGACATCCACTGTACAATATTTTTTCCTCTGTATGAATGATACCACACAACCGGTGCATGAACAGTAAGTGTTATTACTACACTCAAAATTTTGGTAATAAACAATGATTAATACTATTGGCCCTACTAATTCATTAACCAGCTGCCAGAATTCCAAAATGGAACCTCTGGAATAAATCCTTCATTGCTTTCTCTATTTGTTTAACATTCTGCTTTACCTGGATAGAATTACTTGTTCCAAATTTTTACCCTTCTATAACCTGCTCACTTATTAAAATAAATGCCACAAATATCATCATTGATGATATCATATAAAAAAAATCATGAATGGCACCATGATCACTGACTGATTAAATATATTTACTACTACTTCTAGCAATAACTAGAAACTGTACTTACATTATTTCTGAAACAGCCATGTAACCTAGTCTGTGACTTAAAAAATAATGTATTCCATGATGACACATTCCAAATATTACCAGAATTATTAACACCATTATGGAACTGCAGTCCTCATTCAAATCTATTCTTGCGGATTATGGCCCAAATCCTAAAGCTGACTTAACAGAACCTCTTTTCTCCTCATGCTCCGCAGTATTAATTTCATCCTAACCAACTCTGCTTATTCATGCTACTCCTTGTGACTGTTAGGGTTCAGCTTATCATTAATGCAAAGACCTATCTTTACTTGCTGACGTATGCAAACCTCAATCTTTGTTTTCCAGTCATTGTCCCTTTCCAACTATAATCTCTATCCATTTTGGATTCCGTTTTACATCCCACATCTGTCTTTCCAGGCTTTGCAAAGGTTCCTTACAGGTGCACAGTATCTCCAAAGCTGTAGATTGATAGCTGTAACTGGGGAAAGAAGGGGGAAATCTCAGAAAAATATTCATAAGGAGATTACCTTCTTCCTTGGTATTGAGCTTTATCTCCCTTAAACATCATCTACATGCTATCTCTGCTCTCTGTCCTCTGGTGTTCTTTTCTCCTTTGTCATATTTCTGACTGATGTACTCCTGCTCTTTTTATGTAGAAGATAGCAGTATTAAGTTCTCTGAATCTCCATCTTCTCTGTTCTTTACATTTCAACCTCTTTAAGTTGCAGTGACATTTTCAATCATAGAAAGACAGTACCTAAGGTACCAGACAGTCTGCCCACTGAAATAAATTCTACAAACATCCCCAAATATGATGATTCAAACATAAGAGACTTAAATTTCAAACACAGAATCAGTACTGGAACATTTGTTGATGACTTTTAGAGAGTCATGCTTTCTCACTCATTCTTTGTCGGTGACATGGACAGTGGGATTGAGTGCGCCCTCAGCAAGTTTCCTGATGACACCAAGCTGTGTGATTCGGTTGATATGCTGGAGGGAAGGAATGCCATCCAGAGGGACCCTGACACGTCTGTGAGGTGGGCTGATGCCAACCTGATGAAGTTTAACCATGCCAAGTGCAAGATCCTACACCTGGGTCAGAGCAATCCCAGGCACAGCTACAGGTTGGGCAGAGAAGAGATTCAGAGCAGCCCTGCCAAGAAGGACCTGGGGGTGTTGGCCGATGAGAAAATGAACATGAGCTGGCTTCAGTGTGTGCTCGCAGCCCAGAAAGCCAACCGTATCCTGGGC
>WYDI02017205.1:0-20415 GCA_009867235.2 Psittacus erithacus
CCAGGCTGAACAAGCCCAGCTCTCTCAGCCTGTCTCCATAGCAGAGGTGCTCCAGCCCTCAGAGCATCTTCATGGCCTCCTCTGGACTCACTCCAACAGCTACACATCCTTCTTATGTTGGGGCCCAGAGCTGGATGCAAGACTGCAGGGGGCATCTCACCAGAGTGAAGTAGAGGGGGAGAATCCCTTCCCTCGGTCACAGTTGATTTCTGGGCTCAAGCACACACTGCTGGGTCTTGTTGAACTTCTCATCAGCCAGCACCCCCAAGTCCTTCCCCTCCGGGCTGCTGTCGATACACAGTCCAACCATACATACAAGACTGAGCCAAATCTGTCTCCTTCCACCCTATATAGGCCTCCAGTACCATTTCAGCAGTCTTTCTACTCTCAAGCATGCTCATAGCCCATCAGAGGATGTAACAGGTACCTTCAGTTCATGGTGGTAACTCAGTGATGCCAGAGGGATGGCTTGTGCAACATTGGGTGGGCTTTGCAGCTTGCAGAGGACTCTGCTCCTGCATACTGGTACTAATTCAGGGCTAGCTTGAGTACACATACCCAAGAAGTGTAACAAGTTTTCCCAGTGTGGCATCCTGTGGTGAACTCCTCCTGAACTGAAGCAGAGATAAATCAAAGTTTCTGGTTTTTAAAGACTACAGACATGCAGCACACACAGACAAGACTATTGGAGAAAAGAGAATACGGTTTCTCTCCAGAGAGCAGAATCTGTCCTGGTGACTCCAGGCACTACAGGATATACAAATGGTTCTATTTCACTGCTTTGTTTTAACGTTGTTTTGTTTCTAGTCTGCCCAAGATACTAATTGGTGTTTTACAAGTATGAAGACAAAGGTATCTGCCCTGAAGAACTCACTAACAAAAAACAGTACTGTACAATGTTAATGCACAGTCAGATTTTCTGCCTAATGAACCAATCGCTTTGATAAAATCTGTACCTCCCAGTGAATTCTCTGCTTTGATTTTCCTCTCGACTCCCATTTTCCTTTACACCTCGCTTTATTCTTCTTCCCTCTGCTTTAAATTTTGGGGACAGTTTGCACTTTAATCAACATTTTACGGTGTAGCTGCTTGAAAGAAAGTGAATCACCTCTTTCATTAGGAGCAAACAAAGTTGGTCTGATGTTGCAACTGCATGGATATTTAAGCTGAGAAATTGGAAGACCCTGGCCTGGCACAGGATTTTAAGAGGAATGGTGGTGCTATGTTAGCTTTTAATCCCTTCAAAATGCTGCGGTTGATAACAGGTTGTAACATGGATGTCAGTGCCTGCATTTGCAATGCTCATACCCAGAGTAATAATTGAACAATTCTTCCTCTTCAGTGATGTGTTGGCTTCTTACCACCTATGACTTAGCATGGATTCTTTTTTATTTCAAGAGGTGTTGATTGCTGCAGAAATAGTCGTGTTAATGGTTGCCATCTGCACATTACCCTCACCACTTCCATTTGTATGTTATTGCCACTTTTCCAGAGGTGATTTCCTCTGCCGTAAAAGTGGTAGAACAGACTCTGTGGCCGCCTCTCATCTACTTCAACACAAAATCAGCCAGTTACTCTAAATTGTCTTTTGTGGTTGTTTATACTGTCATTAGTGTTTTCCTGTTTCTCAGTGAGCCTCAATTCCATCTTAAATCCACACCTGCCTTTTAGCACAAATCATGTTCTTGTGAAGGAGATGAGATATGTCTGAGAAACCAGTTTGAGGGAAGTATGAATAGTAAGCAGTGCTGGCACACACATTACTATTGGGAACTTTGGACTTCTCTAATCAGCATTACATGGTTTTTCTTTTTTAACCTGTGTCTGTGTGATATGCTGCTTTTAAAGTTGACCAGCTATGAATGTATACTACATTTTAGACGTGCAGAACTGTCTGGAGCAGTTGCAGGTTGTATGGACTACTGAAATATGCCCCAGCTTCCTAATTTTTATACTATTTGATGTTAGGTTATCTTTCACCCAAGTGCATTACTTTATCAACATTGAATTTCTTTTGCTATCATTTCAACTGCTTGAAGTGCTACCTTCTTTTTAGCCTGGCTTCTGCATCAATTAAGCATTTATGATTATTCTGTTCCATCCTCTCACTGATTTCAGCCACATTACATAGGCAGACAGCAGCCTTACAAATACTAAGTTGTTACTCTTTGTGAAAATAAATGGTCTCATAAAAAGGGAAGACAAATTGTTTTCCCAGCTGGGCTCAACTGTATTATTAGACATCAGAGAATCCACACAGAGGAAAGCCATTATGAATGCCATAACCACAGGAACAGCTTCTATCAGAACTTGCACTTCATTAGATAATGGGGTCATCCAGCCACAAGATGCAAAGCCACAGGAAATCAGACTGCTTGCTTAGAGTTACTACAACTATCCTGTTTTTAATGAAGAATGTAGCTCTGATCTTGGAGAAGCCATGACCTTCGCCTGTGCTTGGAGTGACTTCTTCTTGCTTTTCTGGTGGCATTAAGCGTGGGGTAATGAAAGGAAGAACTAAAACTGAGCTGGCATTGCTGAGTCACTGATGAGATTTGAGGCTGGCTGACTTGTTGGAGCTATGCTCAAACTGGAGGGACCACCCAGCTTTGCAGGCTGGGATTAGCAGAGGACTTGCCTAATGAAAGGACATCAGGGTAGTAGGAAGGTTGACTGAAAGGAGGTAAAGCAAAAGAGAAAGCAGCTTTTAGGGGTGGGTTGTTAAGAGTCCAATTGCAAGTAAGCAAAACCTTTTAAAGCTTCTGCTCTTTTGCTAAATGCTAGGACACTCGGTCGATTGGGCAAAGGTCTTCTCTTTTCTCTACACCTTTCTAACACTCAACATAAAGCAAGAACTTCTGTGCTCTCTGGCAACTGGTTTCTCTCTGCTTCAGGATACTAAGGTCATGTAGGTGAACTACTCTAAGCCTTCCAGTAAGCATTTGACACCCCGACCAACACCATTTACCTCTCAATAGAATGGCTTCGCACTACGTGGCTGAGAAGCTAGGGACAGCAGCTGTGGCTTTCACTGTTTGTCTTTGCTTACCTGTGACAGTATTAGGAGCATATGAGATGTTGGGAACAAACTGGTCTTTCTTTTAATCTGACATGCCCTCTTGAGTCTTCTCTTCATTTTGCTGCTTAGTCCTGGAGCATTTTGCTGTTAAGCTATGATAAGTATCCCATTCCCACTACTTTTTCAAAGTTCCTCTGCCGCAAGACGTTCTAGCTTGGAACATGCACTCTGCCTGCAGGATTGCCTACCTGGCAATTATTTGTGCTGTTTTGTACCCACTCGTAGCTTTATCCTGCAAGTCCCTTGAGGCACAGATTATGTGTTTTGTGTGGTTCGCTGTGCAACCACAGAGCACTTCGTTCCCCTTAGGGCATTAAATAAAGTGTTAATAATAAAATCCTAGGAAATCTATTTGGAATTACAGGCACGGGGATTTTCTCATTGTCATTTATTATATTATTGCTAAATCTTCATATGGCACCATAAAGCTAATACTTAGCATAATGAAAGACATGTGTGTCTATAAAACTTAACCGGGTCAAAATTACAGAAGCAACCATCACAAAAAATAAAAGGTAAGGAGGAAGGGAAGCAGCAAGAAAGGATGTGAAATGAAGGATATGGTTTGCAAGGTGCAGAAGTCGAAGGGAGGCAAGAAGAGCAGAGAAGAAATACGAAGGTCAGACATGGAAAGCCAGCCAAAGGAAATAGAGTCTGAAGAGGGGTTTGAAGGTAGAAAATGAGACTATTCATTCCCAGGGGAGGAAAGCAATGTAAACCGAAGAGCAGCCTGGACAGGTACAGATGTGAAACACAAATAAACCAGTGTTTTCTCCTTTAATGCTTCTGAGCTCAGAGCTGGATTGCCTACAAGCAAAAAAGCTGAGATAAGACCCTGACTGTGAGGGTACAAGCTGTCTCAATGTCATATGGGTATCTGTCAGTTCTGAAGCATGGGACTTGTCTTCTTCACTTGGGTAGTTAAGATTTTCTTTGTCATTGAAGCCGGCCTTGGTAATGTGGAAACTGTACATGCTGATCTAAGTTATTTTCCTTCCATAGGTTAAAATAAGTGAGTTGTTTTGCAGGTTGATAGAGCCAAAGTTCTGCCAAAGAGTGCAAATTTCACAAACTGACCATGAAAAGCCAGCATCTTTGTTACAGGTCACAGGATACCTGCTCTATCTTGCTCAGGCTGCAAAGCTGCATAGGTTATGCTGGCACATATAATCTCCAAGGATTACCCTAAAATAGTGCCAACTGCTTGATGGCAAGTTTTCCACCTGTTTTGTAGCTGAAATGTTCTGTTCACTGTCATGTTCTCAGTAGAGACCACTTTAATTTGGTGTTTCAAGACAAGATCAGCTATTGCCAGATCTAAAGTCAGTATTTCTGAGTACGGTCACTGTTGCCAGCATACTCAAGGATGAGAAATGTGGAGATGCAATCACATACTTCCTCTTCTTTCCTGAACATTTTTCCTCCTCTGTGAATCGCAAGGGCCATCTTTCTTCATCCCGGTAACCACCCCAAACTGATCCTTTCTCTTTTTCTTTCCTTCTTTCATGCTTTTTTATGCTTCCTTAGCTCCATACGTCCATGTAAAGTGGAAGTCTGCTTCACGCTTATTAGAAACCTTTGTCTAATTGCTTTGGCACCTGAACAGGCAGACGGATATTTCAGTATCAAGGCAATAGAAACAGCATTGAAGGGATACTCAGGACTCTACACTTTCTAGCAAGTGTGCAAGCAGCTGAAATACCTGTCCTACAGTAGGAAGCCTCAGGAATGGGAAATCTTTTGTTTCCTGCTAAAATAAAAGGGGGGGTTTTAGGCTTTCCATGTTAAGACAGCAACAATTGCTGCCATTCACTACTAGCTGTTTGTGGAGTGTGGGGGTGAATACCCAAGAATGGAGGTTCTGTCCTTGCCTCCTCAAGCAGATTTTCCATACTAAATGAGGTCACTTGCAAAGTTTGTGCTGCATCTTGCTCATGGTTACAGTCATCCTGTCTTTCCTTCCTTTGGTACTCTCACTGCCAAAGTTAATTTAGAACCAAATTATAAGTGTTTCACCTTAAATTCTGAACTTTATTAACTGTAGGGTTCTGTGTAAATACTACTGGTAATGTTAATGAATGTGGAAAAATAGTAAAGCCTATAAATCCAAATAAAGTCAGAACACCTTATGCCTTCTTTAAAGCACAGCGTTCACCTTTGCTTTTATGCTGCTTGGAGTGTAATACGTGCCTCCAGGAACTTGGAAGCTAATGCTGCAAGTGAATACAGAACAGTACAAGTCTCTGCAGAAATGTTGCTCTGATAAATTTGCATTTTTGGCCTACATTTCTCGGTGGTTATTATTTGTTAATTATGTTATATAGTGCTCACATGTGGGCTAATTGCTTCCCCAGAGAGCTTACAATAAAATGATGGACAGAACAAGGGCAGGATGTTACACATATCAGATAGTAAAAGGATACAGTAGGACACGGGCAATACGATTAGTTAAACATGTCTGTGTTTGAAGATGGGGTGGCGTTATGAAGTGACAGGAGTTGGTTTGGGGAAAGAGGATGAGTGCTAATTTGAATTGATCTGAGGAGTTGAGTTGTCTGAGCAGTTGTGCAAGGAAGCACTAAAACTAAAGGCAGCAATAAAAAAAATGCAGAAATTTATGAAAGAAGGCTGCGGGGAGTTTGTACCTGGCTTGTCTAAAGTTGCAAGGCTGCAGTATGTAAATTCTTGAAAACAAGAATGAGACCGTATGAACTGTAGGTACACTACATGAGTGATATTTCTTGAAATATAAACCCCTTTCCTCAGACAAACTCTTTTCTTCATCCCTTATAGATGGCAAAGAAGAAGAAGATGTGCATGCACATCCATGGAGTTGTATTTCAGATTTTGGTTCTCTTGCTGTTTGTCTTGTTTTTTTGTGTCTGTCTTTTAGTCCACATGCTTTCAGGCAGGAGGGCTCTGTTGGTGTTTATGGTGTATGCTGCTCTAAATTGTAATGTTCTGATTCATTTTCCTGTGCTACGAATACTTCTTCGCACCTGTTTAGAGGAAAGGAACCAAGTCACGATGAAGGCACAGGGACACAAGGTATTTCTCAGCAGCTCCTCAGCTCCTGCTTGTGCTGAAAAACAGGAAATGTCTGTACCCTTGCACAGAGGTCTGACTTGATTTTGATACGTGGATCAGCTCTCTAGCATATTACCCTTTCAGAGCAAAGCAGCGGAAGAGTTTCAAGTGTGTGTTTTCCTTTTGAGAAGCATTTTCTAAGGGGAAGGGAAAAGGAGTGCAGGTTTGGCTGCTTGAATTATCTGTTTCAGATGCTCCTTGAAGCACTTTATTTATACACAGCTTTTCTACATTTATTATTAGACAAGAGATAAAAGTGGAGTTTTGCAAAGGCAGGTGTTATTTTCAGATATTCTGATGTGTAGTTTCACCCACCGGAAACAAAGCTGTGATACTGACTGTGCTTGCTCTCAGAATTCTTACCAAAACTCCTTTCTCTCCTCTAGGTACTTCCAGTGATTTTTATTGCATCCTTTCTCTCAGTGGCTTATCTCAGATTCTTAAATCTTCAGATCCCTTGTTATTACCTTCACTTGTATTCACAGTTTGGCTGGCCACGTCATCCGTTCAATTTCTTCTGTATCTGTGGGGTATAGGAAGAAATCCTCAACTCAAGAATCACAGAATGGTTTGGGTTGGAAAGGACCTTGAAGCTCATCCAGTTCCAATCCCTTGCAGCTACAGGGACAGGGCAGGGACACCTTTCCCTAGACCAGGTTGCTCCAAGCCCCGTCCAACCTGGCCTTGAACACTGCCAGGGATGGGGCAGCCACAGCTTCTCTGGGCACCCTGTGCCAGGGCCTCACCACCCTCACAGGGAAGAATTTCTTCCAATATCTAACCTAGTCCTGCCCGTTCCTTTAAAATACTATATTTGAGTCTCTTGGTGATATGATTATATACAGGTATATACAGAACAGGTCCGATGTATCTCTTTTGCTGTTATGTGTCGTAGTCACTTAGCAATGCCAGCTGAGTAGACCAGTGGGTTTATGTCAGTACTTGCTTACTTCCTTGCACATCTATGCTACCTCTCTGAAGGATCTCAAAGCACTTTACAAACACTTACTGAAACTCTTAGCTCTGCTGTGAGTTTCATATAGCATATAGTTTGATCAAGTTTCATATAGTTTGATAAAGCATGTTTTGTGCTTTGATAGCCTGTGCCAGAGCTGGAGGGAGTAACTTCTCCAGGATTTTCCACTAGATAGGAAGAAAACCTGGGAAACGTGACCTTCCCAGTCCCGTACTCACTTTGCTGGACCATACTTCCTCTGTTATTCAAGGTGAGAACAGGACGGTTTAGAATTGATTTAGGTGCTTCTGGGAAGATGAAGTCACTGTGTTTGGATCTCTGTATCGTGCCAATAGAGAGATCCTAAGGGAAATGTCTTCCTTTAGTTTTGTTTATATTCAATCTAATGCACAGATGTAATTTGCAAGGAAATGTGAAGGAAAAGAGGTTTTGCTGGCCTCAGCAGTGTAGCTAGAGTGAAATGAGATGTCACAAGGATATTTAAGTGTCTCTTTCAAGATGAGAAAAGGATTTTTCTTCTCTGGGTTTGCTGATTTTATTAACTCTTTCCCTGTGTGCCCTCAGTGTTCCATGCTCCTTGTGCATTTACTCACTGTGTGTATTTTCCTGTAGCCTTTCACAGGCTGCTTTCTGCTCGTGGATTTTACTCGTTGCCTTTGTTTGCTAAAACTGTAATGAATGCTTTTTTTTTTCCTGAAAAGTGTAAGAACAGTAGGAGGAAGTTTGTGTGCTCTGTGTGACCACGGTGTCAGGGTTCCCAAACTGACATTAGAAATACAGGTGCTCTAACTCCTAATGTTATAACTGTTAGTACTGTAGGACTGACCAGGATCTGATAATGACAGCTGGAATGAATTCCCATGACTATCATTGCAATCAAATCTCTGGCCAAAATTTAATCCGTTGCACTTTTGCAACCCTGTTGCTTCCTGTTACGCTGTTGTTTTCGGGCTGAAGGCAGAACCCAACCGAGAATCGCAGCTTATTGTACGGCTCCTGTTTCACTGATGGAAACAGGCTGGGATCCAGGACGTTGTACAAGAGTAAAAAATTACTGTTTATATGACAAGCAAATGGCGTTTTGGATAAGTAGAGATGCATTCAGCAAGGGAGATGGCAGCTTTCTATTTTAGCAGTAATAATGTGTGAATTACAAGAATGAATGAAAATGCTAAAATTGGCCACTTTCTGAAGTACAGGATGAGGTTTTGGCAAAACTATAAAATAGAATTACAAGGCACCCAGTGAGAATTTGAATGCAGTTTTAATAGAAACACATCACCACAGAATTTAAAACTAAAACAAAAAATGGAGTCAGCAGATTCAGTGTAAATGTACTTGAAAACCAAGCATCTGCAGATTCATACAGTGGAATCAAATGAGTGCTGTTATGTGGTAATAAAACCTCCTCACAAGGATACAGTGCTGCATCGGAATAGGTATCCTGAAGGACTGGAAACTCCATCCTTGGAGGTTTCCATGACTCCATGACAAGAAGCTGACTGGGTCTAGCATCAGCAGTAGTCTTGCTCCAGGCCGGAGGTTGGACTGAAGACCTCCAGACATCACTTCCAGTCAATCATAGAATCACAGAATGGTTTGGGTTGGAAGGGACCTTAAAGCTCATCCAGTTCCAGCCCCCTGCCATGGGCAAGGACACCTTCCACTAGACCAGGTTGCTCCAAGCCCCATCCAGCCTGGCCTCGAACACTGCCAGGGATGGGGCAGCCACAGCTTCTCTGGGATCAATGATTCTGTAAATAACCTCAAAATTATTCTAGGCAGAGATGTACTACAATAACGTTCCTTTGGCTTTTCAATTGCAAGAGGAGTAACCTGATTGCTCTTTCCTTTGTAGCTGTGGATGGAGGCAGGTGTAGCAAAAATGATCTTCATAAATCCATGGAGAAAATGGTTGGATTTTTTTAAAAAGGTTTTTCCTAGTCCCTTTTCTGTTAGTTATGTCTTAACCTTTCTCCTTGTCCTCCCTGTGTAAGAGGCCAAGCTGATAGTTCTCATGTAGTATAGTAGTTAATATCCAACTGTGAGATTGTAGCTGATTTTTCAATGTATTCTAGTACAGAATTTATTTTAGTGGAGTCAAACAGGAAAGTGCTGTTCTATAGTAATTGGAGCTTATCCTTTTAAAAAGTGCTACCATGTCATGCAGCCCAGCCAAGTATTGGGCATTCAGGATTTTCATTCCATTTCTTCCATAAGTGGATGCCTTGCTATATTGGCACTCATTATAAATAGTAGTATAATTAAACCTTACTATGGTTATGTGAGGTATTCTGGTGATTAGAATTGCAGGATCGACAAAGAAGAAATTGCAGGTGACCTGATTTTTTACCATTTCTCTTTGGGTTTAGCATTCCTGCTTTTCATCTCTTTCATTAAACCCTCTTTTATTACCAGGCAGGCAATTTATATGCCTATTTTAAGATTTTAAAGCATTATAAGAGTGGAAGATGCTTTTAGAGTGCAGATCTTCCATTTTCCATTCCAAGCAAGGATGAACTCTGCCTAATGCTTTCCTGATAGTTGTCTGAGTTGCTTTCCATGGTTGAGACTCACAGTGGTTGTTGAGGCTTCACATACCTACTGGTAGATTACTCCTATTAGCTGAGTTTCATGTTGGTGATTTACATCTACTGCTGCAGGTTGTCCTCTTCCTCATAAGCTCAGGGAGAATTGTCCGCTTTTCTCTTTGCATCAGCGCTTTCCTTATTGGAAGTCTGTTATTGTTAGTTCTTCATAAGATGCTGTCTGCGGTATACCAATCTTAATCAGGTAAATTGAAAACATTAGAGCCTCCTGGGTACCTGTTCTTATGCCAGAATTTACTTCAGAACTGATAGTGCATGGCCTTATTTATGCATACATTTATTTTAATCCTGCTTAAACTCATCCTGCTACAAATCTTTGTTCTCTCTCTTGCCTGTTTGATCCCAGTCCAAATGTTTATGCTCATACTTAACTGGAAGTTGTCAGCTCCTTAAAGGAAGACTCTGTCATTCTTAATGTCTACAAAGCCCCAGAGTGACTCTTCATGAATAATCTGCTCTGCTTCTCTCCATTAGAGCTAGACCTGGCTTAGAAAGATACAGGGATGCCCTCAGTTCTTGCCTGTCAAGTTTTGTGCACTGCAACCTACCAGCACACCTCTGCAGTGAGGATCTGAAGTAGCAGAAACAGATCTGGATTATATTAATCTTATTGTTATGGTTTCTCAAGAAGAAAGTCTCTAATCACTGTGGTTCAGCAGACTGCAGAAAGGGGTTGATGCATTTTAAAGCTCTGAATGATTGTATGATTGCCTTGTAACTCAGGCTGGAGGTTTAGCCTCTACTTACTTCATCCAGCCCATTTTCTGTAATTTAAGTGAGAATTTACTGAAATTATAGTTTCATTTTATTCTTCCTTTATGCTCACCCCTTCTGTGCTTTTCCTTTTATGTCATTTTTGTGAATTTAGGCAAACAAGATTACTTGTGAATTAGTACCCCCTCATTTGCAAATGAGGAGGCAAAGGCAAGTGAAATCACTTGACTTGAGCAGTTGTAGTTCTTGTGTGGCAGATCTGAGACTCTAGCAGATTTTTTTATTCCCCTACTCTAAGCTTTAAGTGCTAGGACAGAAACATTTGCAGTCTGAACAGGAGGGAAACTTTACTGGATTAATGCAGGCTGCTTCTGTTGCCTATGTATGGGCAGCCTTTGTCTTTGCTGATTGGTTTTATCTTGCTTTTCCTCCCAAAATAACATGTGGATGCAACTTTTCTTTTAGGATTTTAATTCTTCAACCTGAGGTCTTTAATCTGCAAACATATCTGGGTTTCAAACTCATTTGGTTTCATAAGGTACTTAAATACTTTCCACTTTGGGCTTCTGCTGTTGCCAGACTGTTTTCACAATGTGGTGCAAATTGCTTATATAATTGACCATAATCTCCCATTTTTTAATTCACTGACTAACTGCAGCTGGAAGGTGCTCTGAGACTGTGATGCCTCAGAGATACAACCCTGATCCCCCACGAATCAGGGGAGCCAGGATTTCGCTCTCTAAGTTTAGTGTGCTAACTTAATGATTAAATCAGCATTGTGTGGCTAAAGTGAAGAAAGCAGGCAGAAAACAACGCCAGTGGTACTCAAGAGTACTTCATGTGCTTCAAATTATTTTCCATACATTTAGCTAATTACATAAGCAGATGATATTTACAGGGGACTTCTGGCTGTAATTGACCTTCATCTTTTCCTGTGCACTTCCCAGCCTCTCCTTGAATTTTCCTATTGTTTCCTCTTAATTATTCCACATTTAACACCATACTTCAAGCAGTCCTTTTCTCTTGCTTGGGATCATCCTACCAATTCCCTAGGGACCAGTATTCACAACTCCTTTTAACCTCAACTTCTCAGACCAATTTTGTTGTTAATTTTGGAACTTACAGTGTGAACAAACATACCTCCTCCAAAGCCTGCTCTTCAAGCCTCCCACCAGCTACAGCACGATTGCTCTTTTCCTTTTATGTGATCATCAGCTCTTTGGAGGAGGAGGAGTGTTTCTTTCTGTCTTTTATCTTGTGTAATAAATTGCTTTTCAGGAGGTGCAGCAACACAGCACACATTTGAATATGTAGATCTTATTTTTCTTTGAAACTTCTGTATATGTGTGTTGGGACAGGCAGGAGAAGAATTGCATAAACTGTGAGTTTCCCATCCAGAGGTTAGAGAAAACCCATGTTTAGAGTTCAGTGGTGTTCCCATGGCTACTAGGACAGGTACATCACGGGAGGGGGAACACTTCTGGCCTTTAACAGCCGTTCCAGGTAATTTATGGTTTCACATAAGCTTTTCCTAAACTGAAAGGTTTTCTAGGGTTGGCACCTCTTTGCTTGTCTCCATGCCCTGTTAGTTCTGTGTTCGGTGAGCCATGGTTATTAAATTTCTTATCAATAAAGAGTTCCTGAGTAAGGTTCTTATTTTCTGGGATCATGCATACCTTCTGAACTTCTTAGCGTAACCAAAGGAACTTTTTGTTAATGCCTAATGTATTTTATAAAATAAATGTGTAGAGTTCAAGTAATACTTGCTTTCAATTACCGTAATTAAGTTGTCAGGACTTGAAGTCACCAAGGGAATGAGAAAATCCTTTCCTGGTTGGCCAGGGGGTAATTGGTGTTCTGGTCGCAAGTATATTTGACATATTGGGGTGGGGAGGGAAACTGTTCTGGCTGGCATCT
This sequence comes from Psittacus erithacus, assembly GCA_009867235.2. Lineage (NCBI taxonomy): Eukaryota > Metazoa > Chordata > Aves > Psittaciformes > Psittacidae > Psittacus > Psittacus erithacus. The sequence continues at coordinate 12,383 of WYDI02017205.1, forward strand.
GCCGCAGAAAACCTGGGAGACTGTTTGTCATTTTGCAATACAAGGTGTCAAAATCTTGTTGTGGGTAAGAGGAAAAGTGATCTCTTTAACTCTGCTTTTGCAGGGCATCTGTTTTTGATCCACACCAACATTGCTTGTTGCGTTTGGGGATATATCTTATTAAAAAGAGAGTGACGAACAAAGCTCAATCCATTTATTCTGTGGACTCTGTCTTGTCAAAGCTGTACTGCAGCTCCCCTTTCAAACTATATGTATAGGTGTGTGTAGATACATGTTTTTTTCCCCCATGCTCAACATCTCTTTGCATGCTTCTTTGCCAGAATCTGAACAGTTTCAGTTACTTCATAAACTTGCCTGAAGGTGCACTACAAGGTATTCCTACAAGAAAAGTACCTGATTTTTGTAAGTGCCCACACAAACATTATTGGAATCTCAAGTGTAGCATTACTTTCATTCCACTGAAATACTCTCTTGAAAGCAGATGTATTAGGAAATGGCTACTCGTTATGCATCACTAATGACACAAATTTTTGCATTCCTGCTCATGTGAGTAAAGGTGATGGATGCATAAGGAGTCAGACCTGCAAAACCTTACTCACAAACCCTAATAAACCCCACTTCAGCTCGCAAGTTAAATGATGCTCTGAAGAGAGTCAGATCACTTATCATCAATAACCATAAAGTGCTGAGATAAGTGATCTTATATCTCCCAGTTCTCTGCTGGCCTTCACCCTGTGTATCAGCTTATGCCAGTGAAAATGAACATGAAATATTACTGCTTGGATTTGGTTGCATTCTATAGTCACTTCAGTTCACATACAATATGTATGGGTAGAGTGGATGCTCTGACCTATCTGTGCATTTATGAATGGTAAAACAGTGAAGTATCTCTGTCATACTCGCCACACTTGACTGTAATAGCTGTGGATTGCCTACCATTCAAGAAGTGTGATGTAGGCCAGATGTTGGTAAGGATTCTGCATAATTCTCCCCTGCTCAGTTTTTCCCATCAGGCTGGGTGTGCTGGGTTAGCTGCAGTTCATACAAGGGTTAAAAAAACACAACAATGTAAAATCTGGGACATTTCCAAGAGTCATTTGTGACTTCTGCCAAGCAAAAGGATATGCCACAAAGGGTTATTTTTGAGTGCTTCAGTATAGATGTAAACAAGTCTGAATTTCAGCTGCCTTTTTGGCTGGTTTATTCTGCAAGTCACAGATAATTTAACAAGTTATGTAGTTTCATCTTGTTGCATTTGCTGCTTTTTCAGAGTCAATTCCCTTCATGCCATACATAACATCCAGCTCCGTAGCTATACTTTGCTCTTTGTTTTACATTTACTTTCTAGATACTAGACTCTTTTTATAGATGCTCACCTGCAGCTAGAGTTCAGCAGCTATTTATTTTGTATATGCAGAAGCCTTGTAAGATCTAACCTGTGATGCTGTTTTTGCCATCTGATAATGTATAATCAAATGGAACATGTTTAAATAACAACATCTAGGACACAATGACAGTAAATCAGCTGCGAAACAAACATTTCTAAAGATCAGATAAGATGGAAGAGATGCATCAGTGCTGGATTGCTCTGTGTATCATAAGTTCTTGCACTTTGCTGTAGAGGTACGCCAGGCATGGGATTTCCTTTATGCCATAGGCTAATAAATTGTACTGTGTTACTTTTTATGTTGCTTTATATCCTGTAGAGACATGTGCCTTTGCAAAGTGAGTGTAATACACTTGAGTATGATGGTATTATACATAATCTGCATGAGCTGCACAGGAGTAGGTAAACAGCAAGAAATTTAAACCAACAGAGAATTGGCTTCTGTATTCTCTTGCTGCCATCCATACTGCCGCCTCTTCTCCCTAAACTTACACCAACATTTGCATTAAGGGCTGAATCTCATTTCTGCCCAACTCTGTATTTTTGCAATTAATTTTCAAAGCACCATAATGTTTGTTAATATTTTTCTTCCTACTGCACAAAAAAAACCCACCATTGTGTTTAAAGCCATTATTTCTGACTCTCGCTCCTGCCTGTCTTTGTTCCCTTGCAGGAGGATATTGCCAGTCCTGAGTCTCAGGAAGAGAAGCAGGGAAACTGCTGTCTATCTGAGCCTGCAGACGGTTACAATACAGTGAAGAGCGTTCTCACTGTACAGGAATATTTCGCCAAGCGCATGGCAAAACTGAAGGGATGCCAGAATGGCACAGAAACAAAGGTAGTCAATTCCAGCTCAATAGCTGATGAGGCTTTGGAGCCTTCAGAAGAACTGAAAACCAAAGTCAAGAAGAAAAAGCAGAAGCAGAAGAGAGATGAGGCCCAGAGTATAGAGTACTGTGAGAAACCAAAAGTGAAACAGTCAAAGATAAGTAGCTTGAATGACAAGGAACTGCATGCTCCTTTAAATGAATGTCACTCAAGGAAAAAGAGAAGGAAACATAAAGAGCAGCACGAAGGGGAAAGCATTAGTTGTGATGAAAATCTGGGCAATAGAGAAATTTATGCAGGAGCATCAGATGAGGAAGATCTAAGTGTAAAGGACGGTGAGGCACAGCAAAAGAAACACTGTAAAAAGAAACACAAAAGGCAAAAAGAGGAGGCAGAAGGAGTGCAGAAAAAGAAAAAGAAGCATTGCAAGCACATTTAAGAGTCAGGCTGTGACTCAGGTGATTTGTACCTTAGCAAGTTAGAGAAGTCTGTGTAAACACACCAGCCGAACACCACTTGTGATCCAGACTTGAGCACGCTGCTCTACCTCCAGCAGAAACCACAGACTGTGTTTAAATATAGCTCTTTCAAGGGAGAACATGGTAACAGATCAATGTGAGCTTCAGTGCCTTATTAAGAAAGGTATCCATGTGTAGAGCCGAGGCTTGCATGTGTGCAAAGCAAGACTTAAAAAAAAATAGTTCCACTTTGCCTCTTTCAGTATGACAGATGGTTCACCTTAGTGGCTTTGCAAGAGCTGTGTTGTAACGCAGCAGACCTTGTGCTGCCTTCAGCCCAGATTCACTCTGGTGCAACTCTGTTCCAGTCAGGTAACAGCAAGCAAAATCAGACCTGGTTTTAACCACTGTGGTTAAGTCTGGGAAAGGCAGTGAATTGCTACCTGCTGCTTCACACTGTGTTTTTCTCCATCCAGGTTAAAAAGAACAATTCACTCTGCTACTGTCTTTATTATTAAAGCAACTGTTATTTTCCCTTGTGGTAGCCCAGCTCTGCTTCTGGAAACACAAGAAGTTTTGCAAAGTTCCATGTATGTTTTTCACTGATTTTTGCAAAGTTATGTCTAATTTTTTCATTGCTCTCCATTTACATATAAAATAAACGCTGTTTCTTCCCAAAATACTTGTTCTAATATTAAAGTTTTACAATTGAATGTCAGTACTAAAGAATGAAATAAAAATACCTCCCTTTGTTTCCTAGCCAGTTGTTAACTATTCTGTAGCAATTGTAACCTTGCAACAAAGCTAAAGGAGCTGTGCCTTTATTAACCATATCTAGATCTTTGGTTCTCAGGGAACGTTCAGGGTACCTTCAGTGATGCATCTGGCATTCAAAAAGTTGTCTTGGACAGAGCCAGACCTTTTTTTCTGAAATTAGGGGCCAAGTGAATTTTAAAAGTATAGCTGGTCAGATGCATTAGTATTGTTATGTACACACTGACAACTTGCAGTTTAGGTTTATGATCAAATTAGAGCTTGTTTCTAATTGTAAACCTGGAAATAAGCAGTCCTGGAACTCAGCACTACCATAACCAGTTTTGTATGAGGTATTAAACATTCAGCATGAATTTCGACATGTTAATCTCAGCTAAGAGCTGTTAGAAGAGATGAGTGAGCATGGAAATAAAGCATTGGAATGAGAAGCAGCATTAACCATCCTGGAGTCTGATTCTGATACTGCTTTAGCCACAGCAAAGGGACAGCACAATCCTGAAAGCCAGCCAGTTTTCATGCCATAATCTGAAGTGGCCAACCAGAATTCATATCATTAGATGTTCATTTGACTTTGGGCCTGGCTGTGTTTCATCAGTGTAAATCTAAAACGTCCCACTGGCCTGCACTGCTGAATAAAATGGGTACATTTTTTTGTTGGCTTGACTCAGTTGAGTTGCTTAACGTGGTTTATAAAATGTTGTCAAGATGCAGATGTTAATATGAAAATTTCTTTAAGCTGCCTTTATTGTCCAGTGAAACTAAAGTGTGCACTACCCAGTCCACGTGGCTTCAGATGTTTTAGCTGCAGCTGAACTCTTCCTTTCTGAGATATCTTGGGTTGCAGTGCACCTTTCTTACTCTCAGGACATGCTCATTCATTACAGCAAAATTACTGTATTTTTACTTCTTGCAAGGGAGAACAAGATGTCTTTCTGTGTGTTTAGAGTAGCATTTGCTTTTCAGCGCTGTGCAGGTATTAGCCATTCTGATGCTACTGAGGCTGGGCTTATTCCCTGATTTCCTTAAATGAAATACCACTTAATACCATGAGGTTGCTATAGAGTTGTGAGTAAGCTCCATGCCCAAGGTGCAAAAAAAATAATCTCAGCAAAAGAATACAGCAGAATAATTTTTCATGTTGCATTGAAGCGTCCAAAGTTCTGTGGGTCCGCTGCAAAGCAGCACTTCTAATCTCTTGCTCACCACAAGTTTGGGTTTTTGTTTGTCAGCAAAAGCCAAAAAACCTGTTTGTTTCCAATAGTTTTTTAACTCTTACGCGGTTACACTTCACAGTCTTTCAGGGATTTCAGTTTTAAAAGGTGCTAGTCGAGGAGTAAGGTTTACTTCTGCAAGTACTGCTGGGCTTATTTGTTTTTTCTCTACATTAATCTTCCATAGGTTTCTGCATGCTCATTCTTAGGAGTGTTTGGCCAGATTCCAGTGTTACTTATAGGAAGAATAAACCCAGGAGTACATTTTTAAATGTATGGTGTTACTACAGTTAAGTACCGAATGTTTAAGATTTAAATCTGGCCCAGATTGAAATATCGGCTACAAATAGAAGATTCCCTATTTGTACAAGTAGTGGGAATTTCACTCTACCCCAGGAAATGTGGGATTTTAATGTGCCTCGAGTTCAAAGAGAAATAGCATGTGCAGATTATGGGTTGGGGAGAGTGGGGGAAACCATAACAGACTAGTATTTGAAACAAGCTGTTCATTTATCTGCTTTGCTCTGTGCGTGTTAGAGGTCAGCCAACTTTGCATTACTGGACAAAAAGCTCTCCTGACCAGACACTGTCTTGTGAAATGGATGATTGAAACAACAGGAACATGCTTCAAAGTAATAAATTGCATATTTTTTTTGTTTATAGTGGGTTGTGAGTCCAGTTTTAACCAAACTCTGGTTTGGCAAGGTGGTCTTTTTTTAGAAAGCATAAGAAAAAGAATTACATCATTACCCAAATGGTGAAATTAGCAGAATGTAAGCACAAAGTTCCTTGGTTTCATTGCTGTGAAAATAAGGCTTTTAAATAGCAGTCTTTTGTTAGATATTTGTCCATCGACTCACACATCACAGCACAAAATTGCATGCCTCCAAGTGAAATTACCTAGAAACTAAGCAAAATGAGTCTCCACTCTGCTTTCACTTTCAAATTGAGACTGGGGCACACACAGCATAGGTGTGAAAATGTTTTGTTTCAGTAATCACCGGACACCACTGACACAGAAGAAATTTCCCCTTCACTGGTGATGGTTCCTCGTGAATTGCCTCCATTCCTCACAGGTACAGTGTCGTTCTTTGCTTCAAGCTTTGAATTCAGCTATCGGTGCAAAGGCTGCTGCATGCCAAACTGTGATTTGCAATCCCAGTTTTTGAGCAGTAATATATATGCTGGATTTTGTCTTCTAAATACCTACAAGGACAAAAGTATCCTGGGAAGTATTGCCCATGGAAAAGTTGTCTTGTTACCAGCATCGGACTGAAGGCTGCCTGGGCTTTACGAGTTTCAACTGTTTTGGTGTTGCTGTGTCCGACTACAGAGCCTGCCTGTAGAGCCAGGGATGGGAGACTGTGCTGGTGCATGCTGCAAGACAACCCAGATGTGTGCAGCACATGCCATTCTTGGGATTTCTTTCCTAGGCATACTAGCTCAAGGGCTTTACACACAACCGGTGTAAAGCAGAAGCAGTGACAACCAGGGTTCAATAAAGTACATGTTTCAAGAGAACCCATTAAGACTTCAGAACCACCTATCCTTGGGTTGATGGGCATTTCAGTCCATTAGACAATATTGAGAGGCAGCTGCTTTGTGAAATTCAAGAAGTGTGTTTGGGGACAGTTCATCGTGTTCAAATAATGTGATTTTGCTTTAAGCAAAGGGCAGTTCTAGTGCTGAGTTCCTTCAGATAATCAGCTCTCAGCAAAGAAAATGGCCTGAATGCACCAATGTAATTAACCAATTTTCTCCTGCTTAAACACAAGACTCAAGTTTGTGAAGCATCCACCTTCAAAAGGCACGATTTACGTCATGAAACCTCCAAACCTGCCAGCACTAAGGGGAGGAAGGAAGCTCCAAGAAGAGAGGAAAACCACACAAAGTCTATTGGAAACACTGCACAGCATCACGCCTATCTTAAAAAAGGATCTTACGATAGTGTGTCCTCGAACAGCGTGAGGACTGCGAGCATCCGAAGCAGTGCTTTGGTTAATTCCTCCTCGTTCCTAGGCAGTGTGAGGTGAGGTTTGCAGTGGGAAGGGTTATAAATCTGATCTGCATGGATTTCGTGGATGAGGAACTCCCGGGAAGGATCAAAGCTTGGAGTACTTGGACAATAACCAAGGCTGTCATCTCTGTACCTGCCCCGTGTAAAATAAGCAAACTTTTGCTTGTCTTGTATAAGCAAACTTTTAGCGATGTGGGACTGCTCAATATGGTAAAAATATAGACTTTGGTGGTGGCAGAAGTGGAAAGGTTGTTCCAAAGCCAAATTCAAGCTCAGTTTCTCAGCAAGTCAAAACTTAAATTGAGTCATTCAGAAGATATTTTCCTTTCCTTATCTTAGTCCATTTTTATAAATTTTAAAGTGTAAGAGGCAAAATTCTCTAGTTCCTTTTAAGCTAAAGGAAATAATGTACGTATATGCATTTTGCAACTTAAAGCTGCATTTTGAAAATAGAGCAGAACTATTCAGCACTGTGGTTGTGTGCATGTTGGAAATCTTAAAATTGGGGGGGCTTGTCCACATTATTGTCGGTATAAGGTGAGAACTCTGGTTTCCCCTCCTAGCAAATAAATGGTCCCGGTAGCAGTCCCTGGTGGAGCCAGGGAGGCTGGGCAGAGGGCAGGGCTGGTTCTTCTGTCTCAGTGGTAAAGCAGCTGGGAGATGAGAGACGGCTCTGTGCTGGGAACTCCCATCTGCCTCTGCAGATCCTACCCTTGGGAGACAAGAGCTTCATCAATAATTAAGGAACATGTGAATATTGAGCTAATTTAGGATTTGCACTTTCTCACACTTTTTCATGTCTCTGAAGCAGGGGGGTGTGGGGAGGTTACTTGGTGAAAACAGACCCACTATTTGCAAGCCGAGTAACATGCCAGATGTCAGATCCATGCCAAAAAGGGTATTTTTTGAAGAGTGGGAATGGTCTCGCCTGTACAGTGCAAAAGCTGGGTTCAGGCACAGATTTTCTGCTGGACCCGTGGGAGTTTGCTGCCACTGTTCCCCATCCGTGAAAATGGGGAGAACAAAGCTTTCTTCCACCCTTTGTCTGCTCAATCTATTTTAGCTCGTAGCTTTTAGCCGCAATTTCCCTGCTCTCAAAGCCCTGTGAGAGCTCCGTTTCTTCCTGTGCCCCAGATACAGGTAAAGCGCTGCACCAGAACTGGGAAGGTAAGCAGAAAAAGTAAAGGTTTAAGTTTTTCCAGACTGCTGCTAATTACCCGATACGGTCACAATTAAAAGGTGGCGTTTTCACATGAGCCCTGGCTGTCTTTATGTAATGCAGAGCTTCCGACAGGACAGGTTTAACCAGCATTTTAGGTAAGGTGCAAGATGAAACCCATCTTACTAATGCAATCAGA
>WYDI02017206.1:0-14486 GCA_009867235.2 Psittacus erithacus
GGCTTCAGTCTCTGGTGAGCAGGTTCCCAGATGGAGTGGAAGAGCTGATTTTACTTCAGCTCCTGTGATAAAGAAGACTAATTCCTTTCTTTTAGATCTCTATTTTAGCTCCCTCTTGCTGCAATATCTCAAAACCCCTATATTAAAATGGTAACAGTTCCATGTTTATTTACAAGCTAACTTCTTAAAACTGAGATTTTGCCTTGCCAAATCCCTAGATAAACTGACACCAAACAAGTATGATACACCAAGCATTGTATATTTTCAAGATATCATCATAACAAAGAAGTTAAGAAATGTCCTGCTTTCTCCAAGCAGTCATTATCAAACAAATCACTTTTTAATGGTCTATGATTTTTCTGCTTTACCCTCATATATCCTAAGGTTCATGTACTGTATGGTTGTTGATTGCCAAAAACCTTCCTGAGCAGTGTCTCATTCTCAGGACAACATTCTATGGTTTGGAATAAATGTTACTTACTCTTCTCCAGGTTATGTTGGGAATATATTCTGGAAGTGCAGCTTCTCAGAAAACCACTACTGTTTATAGTCACTAATTATGACCGGGAAAGCAGTAAATAATGTTTTTAAAGATATGTCAGTTCTCCGGACATCATATTAATTTGTTTTCTTCATCTTATTTACATATTAATATTTTTAACAATTGCTGGTTCCTCTGATAATGTTAACCATATGGTGCCCTTTTGACATGTTCTTTAACAATTATGGACTCTGACGTGCTAATTACAACTTTTGGTTTGATTCTATAGAATTTTTAGAAAGCATACTGACAGATCCCATTTTCAGACCTCCTTGTCTCATAGTTCACAAATACTGACTTGATCTGCAAGTTTCCTGTTTAATGGAAGCACCTTCCAGTAAAGATCTTATCAAATCTCATGGAAGTCAGATTAATATTCTAAAACAACTACATAATTTGAAAATTATGGTCCTGGTTTGCTTTGCTCTCTCAAATAATATTTTCCTTAACCACATTTTACGTCTATGACCAAAGTTTTTTAATTCTTTCTTCGTACCTTCCTTCACGTATTTTACCATCACCCTAAAGATATTTCTGCAAACAACTCTGATTTGCATAAAACAACTGCAACTCTCTATGTATCAGGCCTAAATAGCTTCCTTTCTTTTTTTAACACCAATTTACCTCTACCATAAGTTTGGGTATTGCGCATTGTTATATGTGTTCAGTCTGAGAGAGGTATTTAAAACAATTCAAATCAGAAGACTATGTATAGCCCTGGACTTGGCTCTATGTCCTCATTTAAGCACCGGGCTCAAAAGCAAACCTATGTGCAATGCACTTCTCAGGTTATTTAGTCACAATCTCAATTGTACTACTACATGAGGTCTGTACCGATTGTACTACTGCATGAGGACTTTACCGATGTCCTCGCTGAAAATATGTTTTGGCTCTTGTTATTTGATGTCACTTCACAGTATTTAAGTTATATGCACTGCTAAACTAACCTCCTCAATTTTCCTATCGTCAATGTTCTATTCAGTACTCACCACACAGTACTATGAGCTTCACTGATTTTCAGCACAAGTCTGTTTGTTCCAGGCTTTCCTATTACTGCTTCCAACAATGTGTTTTTTAAATTATAGCTTTCTACACTTGTCAGCCTCTATTGTACTGCAGCCAAAAGAGTCACAAGAATAATACACGCATACTTCTCTACTAGCATGTAAAATTATACCATATTCTTCCTAAATTTATCAGAGAAACATAACCTGCAAGCGTTGTTCTGTAGGTTGAGGGTTTTTCTGGACTGTATAAATCTTGCGTACTCATGGATTGAGTCACACATCCCCCTGGAGCTCAGTTTCTAACTACATCATAGTACTCCATAAGTAGCTAAGGCAACACTAATTTGAGGCTTTCCTTGAAATGCATTATTCATGGTACCTTTAACTCGACTATGACACTCCAAGCTATATGCAAGCTTCCAAAGCTTTTCTGTAGAAAGATCTGAGAGCAGATAATGCAAGTCTCACTCACCTTCCAGGTGGTTTATATGTTGTTGTTGTTGGTTTTTAGTTTTTATAGTTTTATGCTTTTTCCTTATTTTAAACACACTCAGTGGCTGACTGAATTTTACAAACTGGCTCCCAGAGTCTGCCCTTTGCAATGAGTTTATGCATTCTCTTGATCATACCAGGTCCTCATTTCAAATTTGTTCACCTTGTCATGCTGTTCACTTTTGTGACAGTTGTGCAACAGGACCCTGCCAAAGAACTTTATTTCACGTCATTATTTTTACATATTTCCTAAAAAGTGATGATGTTTCAGAACATGATACAAGTCTATGTTCCTTAAGAGACTACGCTCTTTATTCAAAATCCTGACAAGATTGACACATGGTTGAGAACTCCGGAATGACAACACAAAAGGCAAAATAACATATTTTGAACTCAAACATAGGAAATAAAGTAAAAAATGAAGGTAAATATGCTATGATCCATCAAAATTTGCTGTAGTGACTACAAGAAAATTAAACAAATACTAAGTAATTAAAAGCTGCATTTTCTCCATCACAAAGCACACTATCTTACATATTAAAAATAAATGGCAATATTGTAAATTTAAAAGTCTAATTTATTTAAACTGACAGAGACAATAGACTAGGCCTTATATAAGGAGATTTCCATAAAACTCACTGGAAAGCTTTGACAGTTTTAAAAATGGTACCTAGGCCAAAGGAGAAAGAAAACCAGTGAGTCTTAGAAGATGTATGTGCAAAGGAAGAGAATCTTAATTAGGTATCCAAACTCTTCATACTGCATTTATGATTTTATACAGCTCTGTGGGAGACAGAATTCAGAAAGACAGAGAGGAAGAAAGCATGTGTGACAGAGCATGAGATAGTTATCTATTATTAAAGTTCTAAGAAGATCTCAGGATATATCAGAACTAGGAACTGCCTAACACTTCTCTTAAGACTTCTCTGTATAGCACAATATTGGAAAGTAGGGATGTGGAGGTGAATAACCCTTCTGAAGTATTCACTGTTGGCCTTGTCCTGTTCCCACAAACTTAAATAGCATTAGCATTGAGGTGAGGTCAAGCGCTTTCAAAAATTCAGCTTTAGAGGGTACTTTTGGTTTATTTTCAGAAGGGCAGCTTCTGTTTTGGCGTATATTTTAGAGACAAAATACTCCACTTGATATTTCATGATAGCCCTCCACTGGTACACAGCAGAATGCAGAAAACTGTTTCTAACACAGTAGCAGTCTATTTGTACTTTGATAATTCCTCTTCAGAGATTTTCTTTTACAGAGCATGTTATATAAACATACACAGCCAGTAAACATTTCTCAAACTGAGTAACTGAGAGGTGAGGTAAATCCCCAGGCAGAATACCATTACAAGTTATTATGTTGTAGGTGCTTTATTTCTCAAGAGCTGTGCTTGACTGAAACAAAGTAGAAAACAATCATGGATCCATATATTACAGTACTGTCTGAATGCCTCTTTGGGTCACATGGGAACTTAGAGCAACCTTAGGCTGCTTTGATCTATGTTTTGATTCAAGGGGCTCCAGGCAGTAATCAGGGAGCAGGAAATTTGGAGGGAATACAGCACGCTCAAGTAGTCCTTCCTTTGGCATTCCGCTGCTGTGCAGGCCTTCACGCTTTCCACACCATCAAGACTACTTACCTTACGCAATAAATACTTCCCACTACCTGTGCCAGGCAGTCTTGTACCTGTGATGGTATTGCTGCTTGTGCCTAGAAGGACTTACCCTGTAGCTAGCCAGTTCACTACTCACCTTCCCTTTTTTAAAAGGATGTTTCAAATTAGAGCAAAATGTTTTCTGTTTGCACATTTGTTCTGTTGTAAATTGCTCTCTTTTGTACTTTACTGAAATTAATAAAATTATGGAAAATTAACAAAACTCAGCCAGATAGATCCAACCATGCTTTTGTCCATTTGAAGCCCATATGATCAATGACACAGTTAGAGCCTCGAGATGCAAGGGCAAAGGACTGGTATCCTAACCCTCAGCATAAGCTCCTCCATTCTCAGAAGTGGAAGTAAAATTATCCAAAGACTGATATTTGGCTAGAAGAGATTTTTTTGTGCATAATAACTGGATGAGGTCCTTAGGATTTTAACCTAAAGTTCTTTTGAGGAAATTCATAACCCCATTATTACAGTTCTCATTAAGATTATTAACTGCCCTTGTCCATTATTGCTCTGATGTCTCCCCCACCCTGATTTGACTGCAAAGCTATCTTGAAGAACATTCCTGGATAGGTAAGTCTTTCCTGCTCAATTTTATCATTTGGCTATCATCCACCTACTCCTTATTAGCTATCTCACAGTTTTTATTTACTTGCATTAGTGCTATATACCTCTATGAAAGTGCCATGGTATACCTCTACCACTAGGTAGCAACTGCACTGCAGTATGCTGGGATGTTTCCCTTTCTGTTTGCTGTCATTTCTTTTGAATCAATAGCACTGGTTACCACAGGCCAATGTATTAAATCATAAACCATTTTTAAGGGCTGGAAAAAAAAAAAAAGCTTTGGTAAGGTACCATACAACAAAAATAGTATGACCATATTTACCTTTGCATTTACTTGCTTATTCTAAAATTAAGTGTCTATGATATTTGAACTGCAAAATGTAGAATATGCTTCCACTCTCTAGGAATAAAATATACTGCATAGCTCTAAAGAAAATTCTATTAAATAATAAGCATGCATTGCAGTAAAATAGAAAATAGAGCTCAATTTGCATTTACCAACTTTTAACATTTGAAAATTTCAGGACAGCAAGTAAAACCAATCTCTCCCCTTGTTAGAAAAATTTGTAAATGCATTATTTTCTGAAAGTCCACATTTTTACAATAAAATTCCCCACATAAATTGGATAACTAGTATAATGTTCATACAGCACAAACGTATCCTCTGCCATCAGGCTCCAAATCATTGTCTTGACCACTGCAACCCAGTAGGAAAGACTGTTGTAGAAAGCACACGATTGTATCACAGCTAGATGCTGATGGATTCATATGCATCACTTACAATGCCTCCTTAATTTTTACTACCGCCATAAAATGTTGCAGACTTTAGTGTTCATTTTAAGAGCACTGCCCAAAATGACTTATGCATCATCTTTCTGACAGGAGAAAGCCATGTTTATGATTTCATTCATTAGAAAACATGGAATTGCACCCAGTTTTTACCTCTAATAAGATCATGTTCTTCTTGACTTCAAGGTCAGTACCTGTATACCAGTATTTGCTTCTGAATTCAAGTTGTCTCAAAAAAATGTTTTCTACAATTCTGTTAATTCCAGGCTCATCTGGAGAGGTTAAATACTAGCAAAGGAGTGGTCACTAGCATCTAAGTAGAGTGTACGCAGCTTGCTTTGAAATAACTTTTGGCAATGCTACACAGGCCTCTCTACACTGGCAATCAATAGAATAAAAAAACCAGTTCCTGCAGCTATAAGAAAGCTGACAGACACTACATACATAAAGTAAATACTTACATACACTACATACATTGAGGTAAGGAGAGCATGCGCACTCACTTGTATGTACACATGTGCACACATTTTCCCTATTACAGCTCCCTTTTTGCCATGGTAATTCTTGATTTTAATTGTTTTTACAGGCACTAGCTACCTTACAGTAATCACCAACAAGACAATTTCTACAGATCTGCTACATGTTGGGTTGCTGAATAACAGAATACAAAAATTTATGCCATCTAAAAGGCTCTACATCAGTTCAGACCTAAGGCAGCTCTCCACAGCTGTGCAATAGCTTCTCTGGCTGCCAAGAGAATGACCGTAGTGACTTAGAGTTCTCAAGCTTCTTTTGAGAATGACAGAGCTACCTGTTTTGTCTTCAGCCAACAATGAGGATGTGCACCAGCAATGGCAACCCTCAAACAGAATACTGCTCTGGTATAAGCAACAACAAAATTTATTTCCCTCCATTATGTTTAAAAGATAACAGAGTGTTTTGCAAAGTTTCAACTCCTCCAGTTTATTAGGATATCGATAGACATGTAAATTAGATCATTACAGCTGTTTGTAGAATGACATGAACAGGAAAAAACACTGAATAATTTTCTCCCTAAATGTACAAAATGTACAGCCTGTCCTCAAACAGCACTAATAAGAATACTGCTGACCTTTCTGAGCTTACAGGGCAATTTCACATAATTCATGACTCTATTCTCTCATGACTTTACACATAAGCCACAAAAGTAACCCCTGCTAAGAAGCATTCAACTGCATTATCAAAGGGGTCTCAAATTTACCATTAGTAAGCCAATTATGTCAATGAGTCAGTATTTCACCTCATAAGAACAGTAGAAATTTTCACACACTAAGCACTCCTGCTATTTCTGTGAAACTAATTTTGAGCCAGTTCAATGGTCTGTACCCCTTTGATCACAAAGGACATACTCTATTATTATTCCAGCAGCATAAATTACAACAAATTAGGAACTTGTTGAATTGGACTGTGCCCATGATGCATGTGTTTGCTATTAGTGCTAGGTATGCTCCTTCAAACCTGCTAAAAAGAGGATACAGGTAACAGAGCTTGTTACTCTGCTAAAGTATCTCACATGCACTGTAGAAATTTTCAGCTGTTCACCTAATTTCACTTTTTTGTCTTGAACAGAAATAAAAACATCCTGGTCATAGCATTCAGAAGCTCAAACAGCAGATTAAGATAAATCAAAACAGCAGATTAAGATAAATCAGAGTTCAATTCAATATCCAAATAGTCTTATCTATGATTAACATAAATAAGGCTCTCTGCTTCCTAGTGACTGGCGAAGAATGCAGGTTCTGTTTTTAATAAAATAAAAATAACAAAAAAACAAGAAGAAGAATGCAAGAATGAACATTAGAGGAAGTATTCAGTTTCTCTACAATCCTAAAAAGCAAAAATGAAAACAAGCCTGTTGGTAAAGAATTTTGGGCTACACTGAGAGAATAGAAGTATTTGCAAGTTGTTATTTAGGTCCTCATATCCAGGAAAATAGCAGTGGCTCTGATCAACTGCCCTGACATTCTGGGTCATGGGCCATTATCTGACATGGAAAAAATGTCAGAAGGTTATTCTTCTCTTCATTACTAAAACAGTATTTTTTGCATGTAACCAGCATGTGTTAGGAACATCACTGCAAAGCCCAGAAGCCAGGTCCTAGCCTGAAGGCTAGCCCCAGAAGCTAGTACCTCCTTGGTACTAGCATGGAGGATACTCTATAAACACAAAGAAATAAACAAAACCAACACAAAAAACAAAAACAAAACAAATCTTCCTTACTCCTAGGCACTTAAAATCCTAAAGATTTCATGCACTGATCAAGTTTTAATCCCTAACAGAGATTGTAGCATAGCTAAAGAAACAGGCTCTTCTGCTGGAGATAAAACATACATAAGACCTTTTCTGTGGTATCTTGAGCAGAATGTCATAAATTCCCAGCTACCATAAGCTAAGCCAGCAAAAGCACTATTCAGCACAGCTGCATCTAAACTAGAAGTCTGCTGATAGCATACAGTTTGTTCACAATTCCTCAGTGATGTTACTATGGGAACTTTTGTAGTGAGAGGTCCTTATAGCTGATCCAAGTTTCAGAAAGATAGGAGTAGGAACAAAGGAAAGAAACTGAAGAAAATGATAGAAAACCATATCAGCACACTGTGTCCCATTTACTGTCCTACTGGAGAGTCCCAGTGGTGGAGATGAGGCATTTCCTACAGGCAGTAGGTTAGCATCACATCACCAACTTACAATAATGTTCATGTTCTTAACTATTTAGCTGCTACTGAACATTAATTTCACATTTAAAGAAAAGCGGCTTTACCCAACTATAGTGATGAAAGACAAACTTCTGCTAGTCAAAATATTTGCAAATACTTCTGAAATGCAACTTAAATACACATCTTGGTGCACTGTTAAATTCAGTTAGTTAAAAACTAAATGACAACAAAGTACACACTTGGCACAACAGCCCACTGCCCTCCTCCCAGTTCTTATAGCTGGCTTGCTACAGGGGAGAACAAATAATCACAGAAATAGCAACAGTGACACAGATCTGCTTACCCCATAAATAAAACCAGAAACTGAATAGAGAAACTCATGTAATGCTTAATATGCATCTTGCTTTCATAAACACCACAAAGCCTGTGTAGACTGTAGCACTAACTTCTCACACCAATTTTGCAGTATAATGGTAGCTAGGAAAAATCACTGAGTTATGAAATCTTCCTTGCCTGAAGCATATCAATATTAATAGAATCACCATTTGTCTCAAGGAAATCAAATGGTACTGGGAGAAACCTACTGAGCCACAGAATGCTTAGCGTGAGAAGTTGTAGTCAATATTAATTTCTGGTTTATTTTCCCATTATTAATGCTGGCAATGAACAGTGCTCAGCCTTTCTCTCTCCTGTGTATTTTTGTTTCAATATACATATCAATTTACCCTGCAGAGTTACCGTCATATCTAATGAGCAAACACATGCTATAGAACATGTCTTTTTATGCCCTCAATTTTTACATTATCTCTAATTAATTCAGATCACCAATAATATATTTTTAAAGCGGTCACAATTAAGAAGTCGTATTAACTTTGTGCAGTCTTACAGCACATAATGCAGAAAACCACTTAACATGTATCTCTTCCTGTTGCCTGTCACAAAAGAACCATCCAATTTTTCCTTTCAAATTTTCATTTAGAAAACCTCTCAAAAACTAAATAATGAAGCTTCACTAGATATTATTACAGTATGAGAAAGAATGCAAATACAGCCTAGCTATTTAACTCCAAGCAGAGCACTTAATTTATGGTGATAAGTTGGTTCTGCAGACATGCATCCTGAAAATGTCATCTTCTCCAAGACATTTATGTTTTAAACCAGTCAAGCACATTGACAGTACTTGGTAATAACAACTCCATACGACAGCCCTCTAAATTACAATCCACAATACTTTTAAACTCTGAAGATGAATCACAGTTTCAAATTAATTTCAGATATTTCCTTCTCATAATTTCATATTTAATATCGACTGATATTAAGCCATCACAACAGTCAACATTTTTAAGGAAGTTGTTAAAGCACCAAAATGCGCAGTTCCTTTCGAAACAAAGAATACACAGACCAATCCTGGATTCACTGGTCATGTCTATTATTTGTAAATAATGCGGCCTAGCAGGAAAAGAATTACAAAAGGAAACAGTGGTGCCCAGAACTTCATGTCCACATTATATCCATTTCACAGTATTTTAATTTCAGATTAGCGGTTTTCTCATCCCATGGTCTGAACATTCATTTGACGAAGTGTACTTCTGGAATGCATCCTTAATTTCAGTCTACTCAAAAGGAACTCAGTTTGTGTCTCTGATCACTTCGTGATGTGAACTAAAGCACAGTAAGTGGTGATAATCAAATTTGCTTCAAAAGCATGTTCCTGATTCAAAGGAAAGCACAAGATGCACTCACTGAAGTAAATGGAAACTGTCATTCTTTTCAGTGAGATAGCTTACTTAATAATCCCTCCCACCTTTTTTTTTTTTCTATCTGATCTTTCAGTTTAAGTGTAGTAAGACATGAAGAGTAAAAAAGAACTGATAAATACAGTAGAAGAATAGTGTGTTAAATAAAGGGAAAGTTTGCTGGTGTGGCTGTTTAGATTGCTTTAATTTACTCTGGCTTTTCTCATTCCCAGAGTCATGCACTTAGAACCAAAACAATGGGATAAAGGTGGTGGTATTTCCATGCCTGTGTTCAGAAGTCCACTTTAGGATTCACACTGCTGTGCCCAAGCTGAAGGCAATGGGGCTCTACAGAGGCTAAAAAATCTACCCATATTCAGCTAGTTATACTTCCAAGCTCTAAAAGAATGTGTCTATGATGCAAAGGTAACATACATAAATCTGTCAGCTCTTTAGGATCCTTTTGTCCCGTTTTCTCAAAATGCCTCCAATCACTCTTACTGATACAGAGAAGAAAGAAATGTGAATGCAGATACCTGCATACTACTGGGCCCTGAATGAACATGAAAATCTAGTTATTGTAGAAGAGGCTGTTTAAAAAACCTCATACCTGGGAATTAGAAAACTTTTTATTTTGTATTATGCCTCTCCATAATATCCTGTAGCAGAAGAATCTCCTTTATATATTATACATTTTTCATTTTCTTTCAAATTCTTAACGTCATTAATCTTGTGATTTATCATTTACATAGCAATGATTAGGTGATTATACATACTTATTGTCCACTGCAGAGCTAACACATGAAATCCAAAATTATAATGACACTGTGTATGACACTAGACACTTAAGCACTAATATACCCATAAAGCAAGTAGCAAAATGCTGAGCAGACAATAAACATAAACCCAAACTTTTAGCATAGTAGTTCCTTACACATCTTTTCTATGAGTTAAATACCATCCCCCTCATATTCTTTACTGAAGTCATAGAAACTGTCATAGAAACTCCAAAGTGAAGTATGACTCCAGCACATCTATCCTTTCAGAAAGCATACTCAGTATAAACTACATTCCCAGCCACCAGGAGGTTTGGGAATAAAAATTGAAGGGAACTGCCACCTTTTTTTTTTTCTTCTGCACAGTCTTTAATAAAGTGTCATGACTTTATGACACTATAGTCTGCATAACTTTACTGTCAATCTTGCTCCTGTGATATTGCACCTACAGCCTTGGAAATTAGCAAGATCTTGTTTTGAATAAATAACTTTTTTTTTTTTTCAAGAAAGAGGAACTTCTAACAGTGTAAAAACAAAGCTTCCCAAAAGAGTAAATGTCATAGGGAAACAAGAGACTGTGGAAGTATCCATCAAATGCTTATTATTTGGTGGGGTAAGTAAATGAAATCTGTAAAATCACAAGTTTGTAGCTTCTTCTCAGCTCTTCTCCAAAATTCTGAGACCTGAGTCAGACTAACTACCTGTTTACTTCAGTAAACCTCCCCATATAACTGTCAAAATAGCAACATTTCTATTGGCTGACCCATATTCTCAGAATCACTTACCTATATAAAGCTCTTCTTGGTGCATTCTGCATTTGCATCACTGAGAAAGGGTCAGGCATCAAGCACAGCAGAATCCTTAGTATGAGAACTGACGGACTTGCTGCAGATCTCGCTTGATCACCTGTCTTCCCATCCAGAGTGGCTGGGCCTGAGAGCAGAAGGGAAAAAAGTGGTGCTTAAAATCATAATCCAAAGACCAGAGAGGTCATATGCACTGCATGGTGTCTCTCTGGAGTCTTAAAATACAGGAATCCTTTGACCCTCAGCTCTGCAACTCCCACTTCCCCTTCCGTATGAGAAAGAAAAAGCAAGCCTTTAATTCTGGACTCTTCTCTGTTCCTGTTCAATAGCCATAAGCCATTTGTGGTTCAATAACCACATTCCTTCCTTTGCCATTTACTCATACTGTTCCTATCCATTGCTGCATGGCTATTTTTCCTCTAGGTATTTCCTGTTCTTGAAGCTTCTGTCACTAGTATCAACACAAGTACTCCACCTGCTGCCCACACTGTCCCTCAAAGCACTACTCCACCTGCTACCCACACTGTTTCTAACTGGCTGCTTAGTCACAGGTGGAGTTTCCACATTAAGCCTCTTCAACTACTGCTGAGGGGAAAGCATGCACTTCATCACATTCATCCTGGAAGAATCGCTGGTGGATCCTGAGGAAAGTGCATGGAAAGTCTGTGAACTTCCCAGCTAAATTCTACTAAAATAGTCTGCAATTTCTTATTAGTGCAAAATCAATTAGATTTTGGCTGCACCCCTACAGCAGGCTGGAATTAGACTGCATTTTCTCTTTTCAGTCCTTGTACACACCATTCTCACACAAACCACTTCTTCAGGTGGGTGCACCTACGTGCCCAGAACCTTGCCTGCAGCAACAGGTGCATATGTAGTTTCTCTGATACATCTGAAACAGCCTTCTCACAATGATAAACAAAATCCCAACTGTATAAAGCATGTCTCCTCTGATTCTCATTTAGTAAATATGCACACATTGATTTGGAGAAATCTCCAGGAGCTCACCAAAAAAGTTTAAGTTGAAAAGCAGGTATTCTTTATTGTGGCGCCAAAAGACATAGAGGATAACTCCCCCTAGCGTGTCTCTCTGAATTGCTAAACAAGCCATCCTTATATAGTC
Source organism: Psittacus erithacus (assembly GCA_009867235.2). Classification (NCBI taxonomy): domain Eukaryota; kingdom Metazoa; phylum Chordata; class Aves; order Psittaciformes; family Psittacidae; genus Psittacus; species Psittacus erithacus. Next base: position 12,200 of record WYDI02017206.1, read on the forward strand.
ATTACCATACATATTCATAATGTACATACATGCATATTCATGAGGCTGCGTATCTATTACACCATTCTTCCAGAAAGTTTCCCCACATGCGTGCAAAAATGTGGTGGTGGTCTCTGGGGGTCGTTTACTTCTTCCAATAATTTTCATCACTTCTGGCAGCCTATGAAGCACATGCAGTAGATAATGCTTATACCAGCTTAATTGTTCTAGTAACACTGCAGACATAATCATCGTGTACTACTTATCAGTTAGTTCAGCTGCAGCCCGTCCTGGATGTCTGCTAGTTTCAGATACTCTTTATCTACACATCCTGTTTTTCTATCCTGTTTTTCTTACACTCATTTTTATACTAAGGTCATAAGGACCTAAAACTATGTCAACTACCATGGTTTATCTTATACAAGTGCTCTCATTACGTTCTTTAGCTGCACTCTATCTTCTTCTTCTGTGAAACATATACCTCAGTTATTTTCCATTGCTACTGTTACAAAGCCACCAAACTTAACGTTACTTAGAACTGATTCTACTTATTTACAAAGGTTTGTATTTCATTTTGTGCCTACTTGTCTCAACATGTGCCAAGGCTTTCCTGTGCAAAAACTAAAACAGCTGAATACCCATGGCAGATAATTGTGCTCCATGTGCAGTATTTCAGCAAATCTGTACCATTTAACCATAGCATTACTGTAAGAACTTTTTTCAGGAAAACAACTTGGGAATGTTAAAAAGCCTCTTTCAGTTTAAAACAGATCTTTTGGAGACCTCAGAAGTTGCATTCTTTCTATTTCCTTAAAATTCATGATAGGAACTTGCATTCTTCTGGTGCTTGACACAGAAAAGTTTCATTGAGACTGCCTGAGTTGTAAAGATGCAAATCATGTTTGGGCCTGTTGCAATAGTGTTGCCGTTTTGGGGCTTTCTAAACAAAGACACAGTCTAGTTTAGAAAGGAGACATTGTTTATTCTGCGCAGGGTGCTTGATGGAAGTCTCCACAAATCAAGCACACTGATGATCATAACTTGAAGCTATTTATACATTTTAAGAAACAAACAAATCAGTGTCCATTGGTTGAGAGTTCCACAATTTCTTCATTAATCAGTATTCCATCTCTTCTTGTTTTAGAGGTCCCTCTCACCTCTCATGCTAATCAGGCACGCATGCCGTCTTTTTCTTAACTCAGTGGGTTTCTTGGGTCTGTGGGTCATGCAGTCCCCAGCCAAAATTACCTTTTACCTGATTACTGCCCATTTTCTTCTGGGTAGTCATCCAAGAGTTGGGGACTGATACTCCTCATTATCAGTTCTGAGTCATCACCCAGAGGAGTGGGATGGATGCCCTTTGCTTAGAGAAGTCTTTTGTATGCTATCTCAGTTATCTAGATTATCACTTCAGAACTACTTGATTGGATTATCATTGTTTCCCTAAGTGCCACAAGCATCAACTGGAAGACGAGTAATGGTTTTAAACTAAAAAAGAGAGACTCAGGCTAGATACAAAAAAAGTTTTTTACAGTAAGGGTGGTAAAATACTACAACAGGTTGCTCAGAACAGTGGTAGAACTGCCATCCCTAGAGACATTCAAGGCGAGGCTGCATATGGCTCTGGGCAAACTTATCTACTTGAAGATGTCCCTGCTCATTGCAGTGGGGCTGGACTAGACGGCCTTTGAAGGTCCCTTCCAACCCAAACCATTCTATGATTCTATGTACCGCAATATTTTTTGCTGAGTTCTTCTCCTTCATAATCATCAGAGAATATGGGTTGGAAATGACCTAAGATCATCTATTTCCAACCTCCCTGCCATGGCCAGGGATGCCTCACACTAGACCATGTCACTCACGGCCCTGCCAACCTGGCCATGAACACTGCCAGGGATGGAGGATTCACAATTTCTTGGCCAGCTTGTTCCAGTGCCTCACCATTCTCATAGTAAAGAACTTCTTCCTTATATTCAACTTAAATTTCCCCCGTTTAAGCTTGAACTCGCTACCCCTTGTCCCCCTCTGGAACTTTTGTAGGCCCCCTTCAGATAGTGGAAGGCTGCTATGAGGTCTCCATATAGCCTCCTCTCCTCCAGGCTGAAAAGCCCTAATTTTGCTAGCCTGTCTTCGTATGGGAGGTGCTCAAGCCTCCTCATCATACTCATGGCCCTCCTCTGGACTTGCTCCAAAAGCTTCATGTCCTTCTTATGTTGGGGACATGTCCTGGATTCAGCAGTAGCAGTAATTTTTCTCCTTCTTAGTAGCTGGTGCAGTGCTGTGGTCTTGACTTTCAGCCTGGGAACAG